>SRMA01025355.1:350618-395233 GCA_007224835.1 Danionella cerebrum
CTTTCTTTCTTTCTTTCTTTCTTTCTTTCTTTCTTTCTTTCTTTCTTGTGTTGAATGAACATGATTAAATGCACATTATGCCTCTGATCAAATCAAACGAACCAGAGCTGATTTAAACATGCTCTATCAACATAAAATAAGTAAAGTATTTTTTTCTGATTAATTACATTTTGGAATTCCAATCACACAACGTGTCTCATAGTTGATTCCATTCTGCTGTAAAAAGATTTCCCGGGTGTCAGTGATCTCTAACAAATCAGAATTCCATTATCATAAACATACATCGAAACAGCGAAAATATATTCACATTTTCTTTACAATTGGTGTTTTATAATAAAGAAGTCTTTGTCTTGCTTCATTCACAAAAAAAAATCGTTGTTTTGATAAATGCGTTCATGTATTTAAACATGGTGAAATTTAAGGTCTGGATGCAAAAACAATTTCTTTCTTGTATAGAGGTTATCGACAGAACAATAACACTTAAGTGCTGCCCGAATCAACAATGCGCCATTCAATGATGATCAGGTTTTCTAATACTTTGCTGTTAAAGAAAAATAATAATTTCGTTTGAATCACTGTTTAAAGGCCGTTTTTCTAGCGAACCCGCGCTGTTCTATCGGATTTTGCTATAGTCCGATTTAGGCTCTCTAACTGTGAACATGTTTGGTGCGAAAACAAGCAACGTGATATTGTAAACATGTTGTAAAAAAGATACAAATATGCTTAATTATTAATACAATGCAATATAATTGTATAAATCGACCTTTTTTTTTTAAAGATAATTGATTTAAAACATCGAGTTGATCGAAAACCCATGTTTTCTGCAATGAAGAGAATGGGACAGATAATTAAAACGCATTTTGTTACATTTGCGATGTAAACATTTTGATTACAGTTACCAAAGTTATTTATGTGCACATGCGCACAATGCGGCAGCACATGCTAATGAATGTTAATGATGCTAGTCAATATGGAAGATTGAAATGGCACAAATACGTCAGAAATTTTACATTACACTTGAATCTGATGTTTAGAAATCTAAAGATTCTCTCATTAAAGTTGAGAACTTTTACAGCGGTGTATTACAATTAAATACATTTAACTGATTTCTTTTAAACACTTCTACACATTTGTAATTTCATTTAAATATTTTTCAAGCTTGTTATTTCCGCTGAATAAAGACCAGTTTTGTTTACCAACATCCAGTTTGTGCTAAGCTCGGAGAGGAAACAAACGATTCTTTCATTTCTTAGCGCTTGGCGCCCTCTGCTGTTCAAGTGACTCTGATTACTGAAATAGAAATGAATATTTCCCCTTAAAGTCAGTACGAAAAAGCGATCTCTTTATTGATCGCATTGTTTCATGAATAAATGATTATGGGTTCGTTGCAGTGAACTAGGACTTCATTCACTGCCTCCACTCCAATAGATGTCCAATAAAGTCCAAGATGAATGGTTCTTTCTATGAAAGAAAATCAATCTGAATTTTTATACCCTTTTTATTTGTCTGTATTCCTATAAACAGAATGACGAAGAGAGGAGGGAGCGCTGTTGTTAATATAAAACCATTTATTTTAACCAAGGCCTTCAGAAGAGGCACAGCCAGTACCCCATCTTTAATATACCTAAAAGACTCCTCCCTGCACCTCCCAAGTTGTCAGATCAACAGTTTTTAATGTTCTGTGAGGAGGTCTTTTTTATTGGATTTCTGCCTTCTCATTTTAGTTAAAAAAAGGGTTCAAAACCTTCCTCAACAGTTTCAGCACCATGGTCAGGGCCGATAGTGCCGATAGTAATTAAAACATTTAAATAGGACTTAAAAAAGCAAAGTGCAAAAGTTGAATTTTCATCAACAACAAAAAAATGAATGCAGTGAATGAATAAATCAAATCAATATCTAGAAGTGTAGCTATAAGCTGCTTATTTGCAAGGGAAAGGGTAGTACATATTTATATTTCATGAACATTTTATATATATATATATATATATATATATATATATATACGGTCCTGTTTGCCCGGTTGATAATCATTCAGGACAATAAAAGCAGAGAGCAATGCGTAATGACAAAAATTTTGCACCATCGGATTTGAACGATGGCAAAGAATGGACGCATCAGATTCGTTTCTGCTTCAAAGTTGTACGTAACTCTACCTTTTGTCCACCAGAGGGAGCCAGAAGCTTAAACAAAATACGTTCCCCTTAAAAAAAACTTGCCGAACTCAGAAATGACCAACAGACTGCGTTGTTCCCAGGTTTCTATTATCAAAATCAAAACGTTGAAGTAAAAACCACGATCACTCAAAAACACGATCACTCAAAAACACGAACATTCAACACTTCACAAAAAAGAACAACAAAAGCACAAACAACATGTAAAACAGCATCAATAATACATATTAAAATGGAGCTAACAAAGATTAAAGTTTTCCTTCAGGAAGTAATTCCATAGGATTCAACATGTTAATTCTTTAAACCAAAGCAGAGCATCAGTAGAAGTGGACATGAGCATCCCTTGTGTTTTAACATTTGATTTTACAGCATTTTTAGCTGTCTTTGGATTTCTTAAAGCAAGTTCAGCATATTTTATGAAAAACGGCTCGTGCTAAAGGGTATAGTACCTTGTTTTAGGTAAGATGCTGACCTGAAATGCTACAGCAGAGGTTTTATAAATAACTCCCGTCTCTGGTTTCTGCAGCTGTCATGCTGTAGTTAATTCCTGTTCTTGAGTCTCCCAGTGGACACTCCTTGAGAAGTCCTGGTGTAGAGATTGTTTGCATTTGGATTAAACTAGACTACATCCTAGAGGCATACATCACTGCTTTGGCCTCATCATCACATCTCTGAAAGTCTTTCTGGGGACACGTTTGATAATGTATATCTGTTATTTTCTTTATTCCTTGCAGGTTCAAAATCTATTCTTAAAATCAAAGCTTATCTTGCCGTGTAAAACAAATCCTGCTTAAGGTGCGATAAACCCTCATTCAGCCCAGCATTTCTGGGCAGCGGATGCAGAATAAATCTCTGTCTTCTTCTGAATCCACTGGCTTTTAGATTTGACCGGGTGATAATGAGGCTAAAGCGACCTCTTCCGTGATGATCTGAGTGATTATCTCTTCTGATGTCACACCACTAGGATAAAACTGCTGTATTTTTACATGAAACACAGATTACTGAAGGAAATTTCTGTGAATAAAGACCACAAAATTGTCCAATTCAGTCAACAATCGTATTTATGGATGTGTTGCAGGACAGACAGAGACAGGGACTAGGAGCGATGGGTGGAGAGCTGGTCAGAGGGAGGAGCTGAGTGTAAAGGAAAACAATACATATACCATATCCCCCATCTTTCATATTATTGTGAAATTTCAACATCCACACATATAAATTCACCTTTAGAGTTTAAGGCAAATATTTCTCTGATCCAAACCATGTTAAATGTTTTTAAAACCATATTTTTGATTTTAAATGAACATTACAAGAGTTATGACGAGTCATTTGCAAGGTAATTGAAATTAAACTGTGAGAAAATGCACAATAGTCTTTCCAGAGACCCTAAATTGGTGCCATCAGTTCCACCAAGTGGCAAAAAGAAGGGATAACAATTGTAAGTACAATACCTGTGATATGGCTTTTGTTTTTTAAAGTTCTGTCGCCTGTTTTTTTGTCTCAACACTTGTTTTGATGTACAAAAATGACTAAAATTAATACTCTGAATTGTAATTTCAGGTTTGTTGTAGAATTATTGCGTAACTGTCGCCTGTTTTTTGTCTCAACAAATGTTTTGATGTACAAAAATGACTAAAGTATAAAAATAAATACTTTAACTGAATTGCTGAAAATTATAACAGGTTTAAGTTGTAAGCAATATATGTCAAGCGTAACGTAATGTAAGCTGATGAGTACCTCGGAAATAATTGTGACTTCAGGAAGATGCAGAACGTAAGCTTTGTGATTGGTCAGTTTGGTAGCATATCTAATGTGGCGTCATACATATAGAGCGTCTGCCCCATGACCAAAATAAACGCAGACATGAAACAAATCACTGAACGGTTGATCAAAGAAGTCGATCAAGACAAATAACCATCAATCATTCTGTCAGCAGAGTGCAAAGTTTGTCCAATGACAGATAAATGAAAGTTTCAAGGTGTTAGTCCACACAGTGAAACACTGCTCTCTAGTGTTTATAAAGTGATATTGCAGGCAGGCTACACACGTATTCGCACATAGGCTTGACGTAGAAGTCGAATATTGAGCTTTACATTGAGAGGTTGAGGCTTGCCTCAAAGGTGTCACATTATGATCTTTGTGCTTTTCACTCATTTACCGCTCAGACCAAGCTTCAGTGAAGCATGAGCAGCTCTGCAGTGAGCAGCGACAGACAGCACTAAACATTCCAAGCAGTGGGGAACAGGACAGCTGCACAGTCTAAAACAGTAGAGCTGGCATGGCTCCTCAGCGTATGACGCCTAAACTATTTAAGCTTATGCACTGAAAACATCTAACAGCAATGTTTATCTTCTTCACTCTGTCACCTTCTCCCAGAGTCACCTCTCTGGCATCTTTGTCCCCCCCCCCCACTCACTATTCCCTCCATCATCTGTTAGGTGAACTGTATCCGCTAGGCTTGTGAGCCTCTTTTGTCTTGGAGCAGGAGATGTTGGCGCAGCCAGATCATGTTTCAAACTTTCATTTCCTGAAATGTTTGAGGGAACATCCAGGGTTTTATCAGGAGGGAAGGATCTCGAGTTACCTGGCCAGTCACTTAGCCGTCAATGAACAAACGACTCTCTCTTTGAGCTGAAACCAGGGGGGGCTCAAATAGACCCCCTGCCTTGATGATTTATTTTTGCTCTTGATTCAGTCTTGTAAACACACACAAGTGTGTACACTGGGGAAAGATACTAAATTGAAATGGTTTCAGAATCTGGAGAGTAACTAGAATTTCAAAGATTAGTAAAGTGTCAAAAGATGGACCTAGAGGAAGTCAAGAAACAATAGAGGGCGCCAAAACTCACTTCTCCTTGACCTAAACATGTATAAAACTTATGTTTATCAGTAATATATTTTTATGTGTTCATAAAGATAGCAGTTAGTAAGTAGGGCCTTTATTTGTTATAGTTCCTATAGAAACTATTGTTTTGATTGGTCAGAGGTACATCAATGGCCAAGATAAAGGAAGGAATAAAACGATATCTAGAAATATCAGCAAATCAAAAGAAAGGAAGACTATAAATCATAATGAAATTAGTGAAAATTTAAATGAAAGGAGAAACAGAAAGATTTTAGAAAACATGGTAAAAATTAAATAAATCTAAGTATTAGAAACAAAGTTTGTAAACTGCCAATGGAGACATCAGAAGAAGAGGGGAATGTTTGTGGGAGAAACGTAAAATTCTGTTAAACGTGTAACTCAGTATTCAAGGTGATGGTTTAAAAAACAAGTTTCGGGAGGAGTCCAAGGCTAGCCACCACTACTTCCAATTAAGTTAACAATTGCATGCCTGTACAATTCTGTCCATCAAAGCTTTCTGACCAGCATCAAAACTTCCCCCTGCTTCCACCCCATCGCCTCACTCCTAGTATGTTTATACCTGTCAATCTAAGATAGTGATAAAGGAGTTAATAGTAAATATTTTTAAAAATAATCTGCACTAGTCACAGGAAGCTGAGCCCCTGTGTAAATGGTTGGTGGATGTCAGGATTAACCGCATCTTTTGTTGGTATGTCACTAGTTGTTTTACACTTAAATCTGCAGGTTGTTATCTAAATAAATGTTTGAAACTTTAAACACCATACTTACTGATCTTTTTAAATTTTGTATCTAACAAAAAACCCAAAGCAAAAGCTAAACTCTTAAAACTTAATTAGAGTGTAGACAAAAACTAAACTATAATTTAAAAATCTCAAACAATTATATTCAGAGTATTGTCTGATCTGGTTCCAGACAATTTTCACTTTGTTGTAGTGATGCTAAAAATATTAATAGTTTTCTTTAATGTAAGGATTTAAAGTGGGAAACTCAATTATTTAAGTTCAAGATTCCAAAAAGTGAAAATACAACTTTCTAGCTGTTTTCTTTTTTGTGAGTTTAATTTTATTTCCCAGAGTTTGGCGACTTGCAGCATGGAATGCTGAGCGCTGACTGTGCAGAATAAAATAATTGAGCCTGTTCTGGATACAGATGTTGACATTAAGACTGTGTGTCTATCATCACTGGTCACATGTGAGTGTCATCCCACAATGCCCCTCTTCACCTCTGAAATGGTGCATATCCTCTGCACTCCTCAGGAAGAATGAGTGTTTCCCAAGTCTTCTTACAAATGTATATAAAGATGTTCTGTATGAAAAAAACTCAGACTGAAAGTGAATCTCCTGCAGCTCTTGTGCATTCAGCTTCATTTCAATGTTGTGAAAACGTGTCTTTCAAACTATTTCAATTGTGCTATAGACCAGATGTGATTCATTGTGCTTTAACTAAAGAATGTTGTTTTCCTTGTCACTATAACTTTTGTTTTGTCACTATAAAGCCTGCAGTAGCAGCATTTTCGTTTTCAATAACAAAAGCCAAAAAAAGCCCCACCATTTTGAGTTGTTTTGGTTATAATACATCAGTTTATGCTCAAATACAAAAAATATTATGTCATTATTAACATACTTTGCCTGGATTCAACTAAGCAAATTGGCACGAGCCTCCTATTCAATAATTACGGCAAGGGCAACTAACGTTCAGCTGGCACCAAGTTATTTAATCCCAAACTGGTGGAATTAGTCTCTTCTAATTTCTTTCTGCAAACAACCATGTAGAGAGACACATCCCTGGGTTTGGGAAAAAGAGGTTCTTCTGTTGGAGAAGGGTCAAATCATTGGCATCAAGCAGAGAAAACATCCACACTGATGCAGGAACTACTGATATTTGGTTAAGAACTCTCCAGCACATTTAAAACAACTGGAAGGACAGTGGAGACACATCGTCTTTGAGGAAGATATATGGCCTGGAAAACACTTCTAATGATCGTGATTGGAAAATCACAAATTAAATTTATATTAAATCAAAGAAAAACAACATTAAAGCTTTTTTTTGGCCAGGGAACATCGACAGTCATGTATCCTGAGGTCACTGGGTGTGTCAGGTCTCTCGAACATCAGATCTCTTGTTCCAGAGCCACCTTGAGGCCTTTTCTGCCGCCTCCATGCTGTTACTGATGGTTTTCCTTTCCCCTGTGTTGACGAGTGTGGCTCTACAGAGGGACTGTCCTGCAAAACCTCTGCAACCCTCTTCCACAGGGAAGCACTTCCAGCCTTGTATGTGGCAGTTGCTGACTTTTTCCTGGTATTTGCCTTTTTCCGCTCAAATACCTCCTCCATTCTCTTCCCACGGCACTGTGAGCTCAAGCGTAACCACAGGCCGAGTTGCCCCTGACACCAAAACTCTCAGGTCTATGTTTAAAAGGAAATTAAGAACATTTCCACGCAGACACTTCGATGGGAACTCAATGGATTGGATCACAAATCACTAATCAGTGAGGCAAACTGGAATAAAATGTTTAAAAGCATAAAGATTGGCCTGAAATGTGGTCCAGATTTACCTTGTTCCAGAGTGATGGGTGCATCGGGGTAAGAAGAGAGATAGATGAAGTTATGACCCGTTATACATAAATTGCCTACTGTACAAGCCCTTCGGGGGCAGAAGTATGATCTGGGGGTGCTGTAGGGAGACAGGTCTAGGTTCAGCAACAGGAAGTGCTCAAAGAATCACTTCAGATCAGCTGAATATACCGAATGAGCGATGGATTTGTACTTTCCTGATGGCAAGGGCATATTCCAAAAGGACAATGCCAGGATTGTGTAAAAGTGATTCAGAGAGAATGGGTCATCTGGACCGTAACCCTGTTAGGAATCTTTGGCATGTGTTGGAGAGGGTTTGCAGTGGTCAGACTCTGCCATCATCAATGCCAAATCTTGGTGAAAATTGGTAAAAAATGCAAGTAAATCTTGTGATGTAGAAGCGTATCGAAAGGTATTTAATCAAAACCAAAGGCACTCTAATGAAGTATTAAAGGATTGTTTCATTTCACATGAATAAACAAGTACAAATATAACGAAAAGCAGCACTAAAAGTATTTTAAAACAAGAATTTTTTAACGTGTAAGTGACTGCTACTGCTTAATAGTGGAAAAGCCATGCACTCTCCATGTGTTTACACGAGTCTGTGCATTTTTACCACTGGCTCCTCCATGCTCATCACCCTTAAATACCTGCTCTGTGAAGCCTAGAGCGGCTGACGCCAGGCTCGCAGCAGGTCTGTGAAAAACCCCTGCTGACGGAGGGCTCGAACCCTGCCCGGGTGACAACGGCCTCCACTCGTTTATCAGAAAGGCTTGGCTTTGAAACCTGAGCCTGTGTGACCGTTTGGAAGTAATCTGTTACCCACCTCTGCAGAACAGAGCATGACCGGCCGGGCTGCTGGGAAAGCGTGTGACCCTCTGCTTTTTCCCGATAAAAGCATGAAGTAATGCCACATTGATGGAGTAATATTGCTGTCTGCTTGACAAATCTATAAACTTGCCCAGAGAGGAAGCTGATCTGGAGTCAGCAGGTGTGCGGAACAGGCTGAATTCTGCCTTTTGTGGCTAGTGTTTGCTTGTGTGCATTTGTTGATTTATAAAAGAGCGTGACTTGCGTTTATTTCTTTTCTCTATGCAGGGAAGATACTGCAGAATAAAACTCTGCAGACAGCATTTCTGATCTTTGTTGCTCTATTGTTTGTTTAAATAATGTCATTTAGTGATTATACAAAGCAGCTTGATTGTTTGGCCCGAGAAATGTACAGTCACCATGGTAACGCCATTAGTCAGAGCTTCCTGTAAGATGATCCAGTGAACTGCTCGGTCATCTCTTCTTTTGTTTAATCATTTCAGTGAGGTCAAAACAAGCACTTTTAATAGAGGAGATGCACATGACTTCAAGGTACTCAGAAGTTGTGGAGCGAGTGGCAAAAAGCCTTTTCATGCACTAGCAGTGAATGCGAGTTTGAGCGATGTAAACTGTGAAAATGGTGCTTTGTGAGACTGAGAGCCCATATCATCATTTTGAAAAGTTCATTGTTTGGTTTTTAAAGTCCATTAAAGTGAAAACCAGTTTAATTATGTTTAAATACATGTTTCTTTTTACCAGATTTTTAAAGACTGAATCGTTTTATGAATTGTTCGTACGGAACTCCTTCTTTACATGGCGTTGAAGACATTACTTCAAACTCTCTGCTCTTATTAGATACTGCGTATCTCCAGAGAGTAGGAGGAGCTTTTAGCGTTTTAACACATGAGTGGATGACGGTAGTAGGAGGGGTGCAGTAATGGATGACGTCACAGTTTTGAGCTTTGGTTGGAAGAAAGAACTCGTTCAGCATCTCAGAGTCGACTCTTTAGTATTAAAGACTCCATACACACAACACTTTCACATTTAAAACTCAAAACACTCCATCTTAGAGCTATGTTACACACTGCATGGAAGTTAGTTTTTAAAAACTGATGAAATGGGCACTTTAAAGATTTCAGAGACAGCCCTCCTACAGACTTCTAATATGCAAAGAAATAGAAGCAAATGGATTGCTGCGATTTGACGACAACTGGAATCAAGAGCTGAAAACTGGAATTGTGCTAAATAATTTGTCGGGTTTGGCATCTTTATGTTATGTTTCATTCATTCTAAAATAATATCCTTAGTTGTTACTTTAGCCAGACATGGTTTTAACGGAGTTTCGATCAAAAATGGACTTCATGGAGGATGAAGAAACTTTTTACAGTATTTAGAATTTATTATTACTTGGCTGCGGCATGGTGACACAGTGGGTAGCCCCGTGGCCTTTCAGTGAGAATGTTGCCAGGATAATTTAATGATCTAATTTCCCCTTGTGTGTGTTGCTCTGTGATGGAGTGGCGACCTCCCCAGGGTCTACTACTTTTATGAGAATTTGGCCTGGTCATCTGTTAAATCATGGGATCACAGTCGAGTCCAATTTTTTTTAACTTAAGTATTTAGCAGAATAACTCGAGATTCAGTTTAAATGCAGCCGTTTTCCCCCTTGTTTTTGCCACTCAGTGTCAGTTAAGGGGAGCTTTGCTAGGTGGGAAAGTGACATTTGGAATTTTTTGTTTTAAATGAACTTTACACAAGATGACACATATTTTGCAAGGTAATTCTATTCAAATGTGAGAAAATCTGCAATCGTCTTTGAGTTTCATTTTACAATCCCCAAACCAGTGCCATCTAGTGGTGAAAAGAAGGGATAGTTCTTGGAAGTACAATACCTGTGAGATGGTTTGTGATTTTCAAAGTTGTGGCACAAAACGTCCTTGGAACAGTGTGTAAGGTGTAAGGAGTTTTTTTTAATATACAATTTTCACATTTTTGACCTTGTCTTTGCTTTTTGGTGGATTTATGAATTTTTGTTGCATCAACATAAAAACTCTCAATTTTTAGATTTTTGCTGTAAAGAAGAAAATGAAAAAAATTACTGCTCAGATTTTTTTTATATATAATTTCAGGTTTCTTGGTAAATTATTGTGTAATGTAATGAAAAAATATTTGTTAAAAAAAAGAAGTCGCACTGAAAATATTATATTAAGCATTACCACCAAAAAAATCTTAAAAGTAATTTATTTGAGCAAATTGCAGTAATGATCATCTCCGTATGGAAAGAAACAAAGAATCCAGGACTGCATTACATGGCAAGTATTGTGTTTGTTGGGAAATCTGATTATAGGCTTTTTAAATGTGTTAAAATATACTTTTTTTATTGTGTTTTTCACATTTATAACCAAACTCCTCTTATTCACTAATTTCCATGATCTGTTCTTTTAACCACAGACAGTAAACAGAATAATATTGTAAGTTTTATCATCATAAGACTCCTCTCAAAGCTCATTCTCTGACACACGGCCATATGGAAAAGCTCTTTCACATCATCACATGCACCGAACAGTTGCTGAATTCTCCAGTGATTTATCAAACGTTGTTAGCACAAACTAACATCTCAGACCTGTTCTAATCTTCAGAAGATCTTTAGTCTGAAGGTTATTCGTGGTGCTACACTAGTCTGAAATAACATTTACGCTCAGTACATCTTGCAGTTTGTTTGTTCTATTCTGTAATCCCTTCATGTTTCACATGGGTCAAACCTTGAGGCGAGGGATGACCCGAGCTCAGGTGACAAAAGGTAATATGGAGAAGAGCAGGGAGCCATGAAGCCCACCTGTTCTCCTTTACCCCCCTTAACAACTCCCTAAAGTCTCAAACTATTATCTGTGAAGAAAATAGCACTCAGTCATTCCCCCTCCTGAAGCCCGCAAAGGCTGCTCACATTACAGCCGAAGCCTTTTCTTCCCACATGAGAAACACTTTGTGTCTCGGGGAGCCGCAGCACAGGCCTGGGCTTTGTGCGCTCACCTTGGTTTACAGCGCAGTCAAGCTCTTGCACTGGGAGGACTGGAAACCTGAAGCCTTTTAAAAAGTACCTTGGCTCATATGAGCTCCAAACACTTCTTGACGACTTGCCCGCCATATCCTCTGAATAACAGATGACTTGTTTAAAAAAATAACCATGGGAAAAAAATCACTTGAAACTATATTTTTTGTGAGAGTGTGAGGTTTTCCAGTTTCCTCAGATGGATAGAACAGGGATGTGCTTGTGAAGAATGAGGAGATTTTTGTACTGATTGCTTTCAAAGACTGCGAATACTGGTCAAAGGTTTTGAAACACTTGGCCGATGTCATCCAACATCAAGATAATGATGTTTAGATCTCCAAAATATTTGAAACAGAACCCCATTGAGATGTTGTGGGTCTGCGTTAAGGAAGTCCATCCAGCCAAACATCTTGAGGTGATGCTTCTGGAACTTCGGGGTGAATTCATCTGATTATCTGAACAATTATTGTGCTGGATACGGTCTGGCTGAATGTGATTGTCCCAAAAAGGGGTTTCAGGCAAAGTTTTTAGAGTAACGTGTAATTATTCTTCTATTTATCATTTAATTCAATGTAACGCAACTTAATTTGCGTTACATTTGTGTGAAGCAAAAAATACATTTCAATGAAGAACACAGTCAGATTTCTCTCAAACATTTCACTTAACTTTAATCATGCTCTTTTATGTTAAACTTGCATTTCTTTTGCTGCACATTTTTTAATTATATTTAAAAATTGTGTGGTTTTTTGCCTTTCACGGATTTTGAACATCTAAGCTTGTTAAATTCAAATAAAAAACTAGTCACTGGGTTTAACTAAATATATATACTCTTGAAATGCTTTTTTGTGCACAAAATTGCTGCATTTTCAGGATGACAAACCTCAAACAATATATGGCTTTATTTACAGGATTGTAGAGCTAAATTATTTGGTTTTGATTAAACTGTTTTAAAACATTATTGCTAGCCCCAAGCTCAACTTAAACTTTTTTTGCAGCGTTTCCCTGAAATAAACTACAATAAAAGTGTGTCAGATTTTAAAATGATCTTTTCCAGATAGATAACAAATAATGACCTATGCTTTTATTGCTTGATTATTCAAAAAAAGGTTATATTTTAACGGAGAGGGTCTCCACAAATGCGTTTAAACGAATTACGTGTCTAGTCGTGCACGTTTAAAATGTTTCATCTCAACTAAACGTGTAGCATCAAGTTCAAGGAAACGAGCATTTTTTTGCGTTCATCCTAAAAAGAGCATATTTATGTCGTCGTCGTCCTCCCCCCCTCCCCAGAATATTGTTTTCCCCGGCTCTTTGGGCGGTTCTGTGCCTCCAGTGCTCTGCCATGGGGACCTTTAGCGCGAGCAACTGGTTCCTATTAGTGACCGGAAATCCTCGGTACTCCCTGTTCAAAACAATTACCCTGACAGGGGAGTCTTTGTGGATGGGTGGGAGGATGCATGTTATCAGTGCAAAACGATTAAGCTTTTCTCTTTATGCTCGCATTTTATACTGCGCCGAATTAAATCAAACGAAATACGCCTTTTGTTTTTATTATGTATATGTGGCCCAATGATTGGGTTTTTCCTGAAAAGCGAGTTGTGAGCGAGAAGCAACCTCCCGCAGCTGGTGTGTCTTCTCTTTGGCCCAGAACCAGCAGAGCAAACACTGGGAGAGCGCAAAGCAAACAGTGCACTACAAACCCAACGACGCGCTGCGACCACAAAAGCAACACGCGCCTCCCGAGGCTCCGGGAAAACCAACAGCTCCCCGCTTTGTGTTGACCCACAATATTAAGATGAAACTTGTGAGACAAATACTGAGAATATTTATATGTGTATGGTGAATAGAACAATATTATCACCTGCCACATTTTCTTTGATACCTTTTTAATTTGTGCATTTGCCAGACACTTTTGTCAGAAATTGTAAGAAATAAACAGAGTTGGCTTCTGGGATTTCACGCTCTTTCAGAATATGAATTGATTTATTTCGTGATGGGAGTTTTTAAAATTAACCTTTGAACTGTGGCGTAAATTCCCTCACTCGTGTTTTCAATCTTATTTTTTTTTCTTTCTTACAATTTATTTGTGCAAAAATACAAAACTTTTTTTTTTTGCAAATGAGATGCTTGTAAGTTCTTGTGTTTGGAGGAAAGAATAGTTTTATTAACTGCTTTCGGGGTTGTCTTCTGACCAGTTTAACGACTTGGCAAATGTCAGTCCGTTTAATATTCTACCACAAGAGCCTTTCTCCGAAAACCAGAGCAAAACTTTAAGATTTCACTACCATAATGTTCATATATATATAGTTCATATATATATATAGTTACAGTGGTAGATTAGAGTCTATATTTGGTACAAAATAAACAAAAATAAATAAAGGCTGAGTCTCGTTTACTTAGGAACCGAGGTCCACTAAACTTGAAGTTAAAGGTCCCAGCAAGGAATCCTGGAGCTGGTGCGGGTGTCCTTGCATGCCGTGTACCGACTGAGCGGCGCCGAGTCCCGGCATGGAGTAGGCGGCCGTGCCGTGGTGGCTCATGTTCCCCTGGAGCAAGAGCACGGAGTTCTGCTCGGGACTCTGCGGGGGCGAGAACTCGTCTTCCGAACTGGACATCAGCGATTTCCCGCCGTCCAGCGGTGACAGCTGGTTCTGTTTGTTTGCGCCCGTGTTGCTGTTCTCGCTGTTCTCTCTGTGAAAAGAAGAGATGAAGGATAGGATTTAACAAATGCGTCTGAAGGGTACATTCTGGGTACCGATGTATGGTTTCAATTAGTGCCAGATAATTGGTGTGGCGTTTTTATAAAATACATTTTAGATCTATTCAACACTTTTTTGTCTAATCAGCCGGTGGTCAAATATTGCAAAAGAGAGATAAAGAACTGAAATTTACGCATAAGTCTTTAAGCGCTTGGTTTCATTTATACTGAAAATGAGACACTATTTAAAATAATAAGTATTACACATGCTACCAATGTTATATGTCAACTCTTTATTGTTCACCGGGAGTCAAACGTTTAAATCAAACTGAATTATGTCAGTTTTGTATTAACGGGAACAGAATAGCTCGGAAATGATAACAGATGTGACAGCACTGAGCTCTGCATCAGCAGCCGTCAGCATCTTGCGGTGGTTTTCAGGTGCCTCACCTTTCTTTGGCTTCCGCTGCGCGATCTCGCTGCCGTCGGTTCTTGAACCAGTTGCTCACTTGAGTGGTGGTCAGCCCCGTGGCCTCGGCCAGCTCTCTCTTCTCCCGTGGAGATGGGTAGGGGTTGTGCGTGTACCACTCCCGCAGAACACCGCGGGATTTCTCCTTAAAACAGTAGCTGGTCTCCTCGCCGTCCCATATCGTGCGCGGCAGCGGAAATTTCCTGCGCACTCGGTATTTCCCCACGGCTCCCAACGGTCGCCCCCTCAGCTTCTCAGCCTCGATGTAGTGGGCCTTCAGCCAGAGCTGCTGGAGCTTCGGATGGTTGTGCGGGGAGAACTGGTGACTCTCTAGTATCTTATAGAGTTCCCTGAAGTTTCCACGGTGGAAGGCGACCACAGCCTTGGCTTTGAGGACGCTCTCGTTCTTGTGGAGGTGGTCGCAAGCCGGAAGAGACCACAAAAAACGTCCGAGGCGCTCGAGGTTCCCCCCTTGCTGCAGCACCTCACACACACACGCGACTTGCTCCTGCGTAAACCCGAAGGAAGGCAACATTGACATGACGTCCGAGTCCCGCTTCCAAACCGCTTTCCTCTAGATGTTTTGAAGGAAGCGGAGTGGGTGACACCCCGTTTGCCTTCGTTTAACGAGAGCAATTAGTTGGCGAATTTGGGGGTTGGAGATGTCCTCTGATGCGCGCCGTGAAGTTTTGGGTGATTGTTGGAGACAGTTTGCTCGCCGTTGACTCATGTCGCGCTAAAAGAGCAGTGCGCGCCCGCTGATTGGCTCTCCAGCTGTCCTATCCCCAGCAGCAGGGTGAAGAAAACTCTGCTTCCATTTCCTCCCACGGGGACTCGGTGGTCTGAAACAGGATCCCCCGTCTCCAGTTCTACCTGAGGGAGCCGGGCACCTCGATGCTAATCAATTATAGCGAATGTCTGAGCGTCGCGTTCACCCTCACTGCAAAACATTTGTTCTGTGCAGGCTGTATTCTTCCTCCTAGACACAAAATGATAGCTATTGTATTGTTTCTAACGAAAAAAACACTAATCTTTCACTCAAAAATGTCACCCATTGTGCTTCTGGTCGAATCAAACAGATAGAAATTGCTTTATATTTGTATAAAAGATGTAAACTGGACTCCTTGTAAATAAAAAGACTAGATTTTACAATTAATTAAATCATCCACACTGAACAATTGAATTTGATTGCGCACTCGGGGTTTATATACTGAGAAATATTCAAAGTTCCGGTAAAAAACAGCTTGGGTGGTCCTTAAAATAACTTGCGTGAACTTGAAGCCCCTAAACTAAATGCTTAAAGGAAATCCAAAAGGAACCTTTTAAACTATGTTAGGACCTGGAATGTTTATTTATTTATATTTTTATTTATGTATGTGCATTTGTAAGCACAATATTGGAAATATGTTTATTTTGCCCCAAAACTGTTGCAGTATTTGTCCTTTAAAGAATGCTTTGCTCAAATGCCCTTACAACCATGCCACACCCACCAAGGCTGCTGCTCTCGCCTGCAGACAGACGAGCGAACTGACAACTGACACAATTCTCTCTTTTTTTAGGCGAGTGTTATCACATCCATATACAGATACCGGAAAAGTAAAGTCATGAGAACACAGTTTTGAGTGGAGGGGTCTTTAGTAAAGTGACAAAATGTTTTGTTGAGAGAGGCTCCATAGCATGAGACATTAAACTTGTAATGCTTTATTTTGAAGGGTGCAACTTTACATTGCATGCTTACTTACTTTTCAGTTAATAGTGTGGTTCAGTGTTATGCTGTCAAACATGTGGAATGTAGTTTTAAAACAAATAGATTTCATGTAGATACCACGACATAAAAAAAAAACAAATTTATAAACTTCAGATTTTCTAAATAGTTCACATTAACTGAACTTTTCAAAAAACTGTTTGATTTTAAAAAAATAATTATCTAACGACTATGTAACTCACACGCCCTTTTAAAATAAGTTTAATTACTCAATCTTATTACAACCATTGAATGAACCTTTGCTTTGTTGAAAACAATACAAGTGCATCTTATCTACTTCAAGTCCTTTCATTAGTTATCTCGTTCTTATTCTCATTGTTTATAGTTTTATTTCCGGTTATAAATTTGCACAAAAAAAGAGAAGATCGGCCGATAAATGTTGTCCCTGCAAAAGCAAAACGTTAAAACTTGAGAAAGAACAGAAAAATAAAGTTGAAAAAAGTGAGAAAAATGAGAAAAAAGTGTTCTGTCAGAGATGTGCAGCTAAATTGTGTTAAATGTGTGATCTGTATAGAGATGGTGTAAATTGATAAAAAGCGACGAATAATGTGAAATCTCTCTCTCTCTCTCTCTCTCTCTCTCTCTCTCTCTCTCTCTCTCTCTCTCCTCCCTCCATCTCTCTCATGTACAGTGAAATCTAAAACCAGTGCATTAGTAAATGAGTTCTGTGTTCGTCAAGGTCTTTGCCATCCAGACGCAGTTTTAAGGCTTGGATCGTGTTTCTTTATCTTCGTTGAAATCTGCAACCTGACTCCCGGGCGACGCACAACTCACAATCCTCAGCCAGAATGGAGCACTTCTTTAATTTAATTTGAGACGCGCTGTTCATTTTTAAGAAGCTCTTTGCGCATGGGCCCGTTAATGTCGGCTAGATTATACTCATAGAGAGCCACCGCAACGCGGGGCTGAAAACCGGAAGACACCGGGATAAAAGAGGACTTAATCGGGTTTAGCTGCAATCCGTACACCTGTGAAAACAACGTTTTGCCCGCTGTCTCTAAAGGGTCAGAGAGGAGCAGTAATGAAAGCTGCTCCTTCCATCTGCCCTGGGGGATCATCAGCCGGGACGCAGCGAGTTGGTTTTTAGTTTTCCTTTTTTTTCTTTGACGCATTCTTTCTGAAAAAAGGTTTTGGTGCTGTACGTTTTCAATTCACTCGTTCATTCACGCATTTATTCCTTTTTTATTCCCCTCTGTTCCCCTCGGGTAATGAGGTTCTCACTTTGGGCGTTTTATAATAAAATATAAAAAGTTTCGCATGTTTGCAGCCTGTTCGATGATTAAAATTCGTATTTTTTGTTTTATGCTTTTGGGTAAAATTCGTGCAAGTGTGACACTTTGATTGACGGCGCTCGTATTGTCGTAATGTCTCCAGCACATTGCGCCCCCCCCCCCCCCCCAGTTCGAGCTCAGAAATCGAAAGGCCGTGCCCGTTCTCAGGCCTTGATCATTTCAAGATGTGCTCTTTTATGGCCTAAAGGCGAGGGTTGCCAGGGTCGACTTTAACTCCTGCGCACATACCACTGGTAAACACGCCATAAAGCGCTCCCCGCAAAAAAGACATCATGCTGCAGAGCTACACTCATCTGCAATGAGGCCATTCTCTTTAAATCTCGTGCAAAACAGCTTCATTTATAGAAAAATCCCTGCGAACATGAGCCAGAGACGCTGATTTTTTTAAACGAGGTTTGTTTGACGACGTGATTTTTTTGTACGAGAAAAACATGCGCTGCAAAATTCAACATGTAAAATGTAAAAATATTAACATTTCACTTTCGTTTGCATTTGCACGCCGCTGTTCAAAATGAATTCAATCAATTTGGCTAAATACATTAAGGGTCGGGGTTTCATTTAATTAATGAAACATATCTGATTTTCACATTTACACAATAAGAAATGAGGCTGTAACAGACATAGATATATAAGAAATAAACATCCAGTAAAAGTATATACATTAATAATTTAACGATTACAAGACTGAATTTGAGAAAACTTTTATTGGACAGTTGTGTTTTATTAATTTAATTCCTTATTATTCTTTTTATTATCATTATATTGTATTCATTATCCTTAAAGTTGTTTATTGTGTGATATATTGTGAAAATATATTTACATTTAATTTTATTATAATTCAAAAGAAACTCGTAAAAAACATTCAAACGCTTTGGACTAAATATTATATTTAAGGAGTTTTACACACATTTTAAACACATTTGGCAAAAAAAGTATGCGTGAATTTATTTTATTTCATGTAGCAATTTCTCCTGAATTCTCTGGGACTTACAATGTTCCCAATGCCTTTAACTGAAAGCTAAAATAATAAGCAGAATACCATCATGATTTTTCATTTATTGCACATGATCACAATATTTCTTTGGTTACATTAAGGTCAATTAAACAATTTAAAGGTCGTTTAAGGTCATTTTAGTAATTAGTTAATTGACCAATTAGGTAATTGCTAGTTAGTGTCAGAACAATTTCCTGGTATTATTATTAAGCCTGTATAACGATACCCTGGCATTAACAGCAGGTGACATCCACAACAGTGGAGATCAGTATCCAGGCATCAGCTTCATGTTTGCCTCTCAACGCAAGCGATGACGTGGTTATTAGAAAAAACTCTTGGAAACTCTCATCATTTGTGAAGACATTTTGACAGCAAAAAAGCATCTCGATCATGTGTTTTAAGGTTTCCACAAAGTTAATGAAAAATACATTTAACTCATGCATCAGCAAAAAATGGGTAAATTAATAATTATTTCACACATAAATAGTCAGATTTGTTGTAAAAGGTTATTGTAAATCTTTTTTTAAAATCGCACATTTTAAAGAACATATTAACACTTTATTTCTTTATTAATGGTTGTTCACACATTGTTCACACTTTCTAATCACATCAAGTGATTCTGATCATTCCCAATGTATTTTATACCTTCGTAATGAAATGCTATTGGCCTCATTTTGACTTTCAAGTCGATGTGAACTCCTCTGACAAATGTGTTTTTCTTTCTCCTTTTTTAAAGGAACGCTTTTAAGGCGACTTTTGAGCATCTAAGGCCTTCCACTATCGCCCCCTACTGGTGTGGAAGCTCCAGACCGATCATAAGCTCTTCCGGTTTTCTGATAAAAATACATTTCAGCATATCTACAATGCTTTAGTAATTCATGTGTACACAAGAGGAGGGTCTCAGGCCCCGTTGGCCCATGACCTCGCATTAGCACAGTGTAGAGTGTGGTGGTGCAGTGGGCACCACAGTCTCCGGTTACATGTGCTTCACAGTCTGCTATGCCTCACTAAATGTCACACTTTGAAAGCTCCAGAAAAAGTCAGGGGTCATTTTCTTTAATAAGCCTCTACTGCAGGAGTCTGTTTTATGACCTGTCCTTCCCAGGATTTACGAACATCTTCACTGTGTCTGTGAAACAAATTCTCCTCGTGAGAAATTATTACTCATATCAATTCTGTTATGTTTATAGCCATTTCTTACAACCCACCCTGTTCCTTTCGTTTCATATTCCTTTCCCGAAACTGAAGAACCCATGAAAAGGCAGGTATTCTCTGAGTTTGGCTCCTTTGTTATGAATGTATGCCCATTAAACAGCTCCATTCACAATACGAAGATGACGTTTTTGGTATTTAAATAATACAGAAATGTAAGATAACACCGATTCCCCTGAAATGCTCAGTGACATGCAGCCAAGGAGAAATGGGACATGAAACACACATGTCCCTCTCCGTTGTGCCCACCGGTTCTTTTGCTGAAAGGCCCGAGACAATAGAGCTTTCTTACCCTTCAGAATTGCAGGAGGCGCCATTTGATACCTGGCAATCAGCTAATCTGCTGCCCTGGGCGACAGGGTCACCTTTGGGCATGTAACAATAGATTCTTTACCCAATGTGCTCTTTGTCTTGTCCTTTGTGTGAGGCAGCAAATACTACCTGGCCGCCTTTCAATTAGCGCTGACTCACAGAAGCTGGTGTCGACAACTGTGCATCCAGAGACGGAAATGTTCCCACGGCAGCAAACACAGCTTTCATGCTCTCTTGAGGAATCGTCCTATTTTACTTCTACTCTTTTAAACATTCGTTCATTGTTCCACATTGAAAACACGAAGAATTCTGTCAAGATCATGTGAGGACAGAAATCCAATAAGGATAACTTCTGGCGTTTTAGGTGACCTTTTCTCAGAGTAATGTCATGACAGGTACCATCTGACACTTTTAGATTGAGCTGGGCTCATTCAGCTGCCAGGCTTTGGCTGAAGATCACAGATGACGCCCCTAGTGCGAACACCAGCTTGATCTCCAGCGCTCTGCATATGTGGACCTCCATGTATTAGTAATGTCTGAGATCAGCCATCCAGGGGTCCGAGATGTAGCCCGATCCGGCTCAATAGATAGAGTCTTGTATTTCCTGCCATTAGTTAAAAACACATAGGCGACTTACCTGATGCTTCCAATAAGAGCTTATTTATTGAAAGTGATGTCACCCCCCTCAATTATCAGCCTTAGAACTTTAATGTGAAACACCAGTGTCAGTGACAAAGACAACCATCGTATCATTCATTATATATGTACAAATATAAATATTTAATAGGATGGAAGGGCTTAGAAAAATAGGCTTCTTTTCAACACGGGTGACGTTCAGTGGTTCTTTTGGTATGTACATAGTTTCAGTCACACAAACCCATCTGACACAGCAGAATTGTCATTTTCGAATACAAATGGTTTAGTCACTTGTAGCAACTGGTGAAAAGTTTGAACAAATCTTCTCATTTAATTTTTTTTTGTTATTTTCCAGAGTAAAATAAACCTATTTTTTAAAATAAAAATAAGGCTGAGTTCCACTCCATTTTGTGCTTACATGTGAGGCGAAGGGGTGTCCCAATTCTCTTTTCAACAAAGGGATGAAGGGGTATGCACCTCCTAGGAATGTCTGGACCTATATTTCAAGTGGTGGGCTTACACGTCATTTTGTCATTTTTCAAATTATGAAAACAATCCTTTTATGATTTATTGTCCATTATTAGTGAATATAGAAATAAAAAGGACGGGTATCTGATTTGTAAAAACGAACAACAAAACGCGAATCATGAGAACAGCCCTGGAGAGATGAACACTAACAGTCACCTCTGTTCCTGCCTTCAAATCAACAGCACCTCGGATTAGAGCCCAGATTAATTCCACACAAGTTTTAGCAGAAAACACATCTCTACATAAACTGTTCAGAGGAGACTGCACGAATTATCCCTTTATGTTTGCTGCTAAAACACTACTAATGCATAGCAACATGCAGAAGAGGTTTAAAGACACACCCACAAGGAATGGACTTTGGATTGGTGCAACTTTGTGCCCGCCCACAAAACCTCCATGGTTAAAAATTCATAATTCACAATATACCTCATCCGAATTGTAACAGAGATAGGAAACCTGACATCCTAAAAGGTACTACTCACGCGTTTTATATCTCCAATCTGATTACTCACATCATGTGTTTTCACACGTCAATCAGAAAACTCTGTATTATTGCAAACATTACCAATAAAGTCAATATGTTTTCCAAAATGTGACCACTCCTTTGGTCTTAATAAGAGATCTCAGTATCTTTGTGAGAAAGAAGACCCTTGTCTTTCAATGCATGGTTCCTTCAGTGAAGCATAGAGGAGAGGGTGGGATGGTGTGGAGATGCTTTGCTACTAACTATTGTAGATTTAGTTAAAAACAAAATTGAAGGAACACAGAAGCCAGTTGAGTTGTTAGTGATGAGATTGATCGCTGATTAAAGGCAAAAGTGATCTGTTTAAACCAGGGGTGTCAAACCCAGTTCCTGGAAGGCCTTTCAATTTCCAACCTGGCTGAGACAGACCCAGACCTTTAGCTTACAAACAGCCTACATAATGAGCTACATAAGGCGAGTTTAGTTGAGGTTCCTTTTCTACCCTTTAGTACAAATTTTGCGCATTGACATGAGGCAAAGGGGTGTCCCAAAACTTTTTTAACTGAATAAAATAACTAAGGAGTTCCATGGGCTAAGATCAGTGAGGGGTACTCAAATAAAAGTATTTTATCAATTATTAGTTGTCAGATTATGTAAATTGTTGTTATTAGATTTTAAACCCCATGTCCCGATATAGGCCAGCAAAAGTTTTAATCAGCCATTTGTTATTAGCCTAATTATGGTAACGTTTCTAAAATTGTATGGCACGTCAGTTGTTAGTGCTGATGCATTTGTGGATCTTTCAGAACAATTTGTAGGGGTGTCCCGAATTGTTGGCCCTTCCTCTTAAACCTCGATTTCAAGGGGGAAGGGTTATAGGTAGGGCTACTATAAAAATGGAACTCCAAATGGTGGCTACTTTGTTGAGTCTTAAATAGAAAACATATTTAGAGTTGTTTCACACAGTTTTGTTTGCTACATATTTTCATTTATAGTTTTGATGTGTTTTGGAAGCTATTTTCTTTGCCCACGTATTCCTTGTCAGGGTCATGGAGTTCTGCTGGTGCCTGCTGGTCTCCAGCTCACTCAGGGTGAAAGGTCACCAGTTGCAGTCGCAGGGTCGCAATCCACCACATTCAATCCTAAGTGGTAACCTCAAAGGTAGCACTTCCAACTGTGCCGTGCTCAGAGAAAATTTTGAGCTCTTTCGTTTTAAAAATGAGAAGATGTGTCCAGACTTTTGATTGGTAAAGTAAGCTTCATTGGAAGCAACAATCAAGCTGGAAAACTTTTGTTGGTCAGAGCACTCTGTGAGTCAGCATGAGCCTGAAATCAGTGTTGTCTTTCGATATTCACCAAGTATGGGGAAATTGACGTGAAAATAATGTCATTTCGTTCACAGCTGGCAAAAACTAAACCTAAAGGAACCTACAAAACCTCACATAAGTCAATAAAAACAAACACTTGTGCATCTGCTATTTCTGACAAATTCTTCCTAAACAAATGTTTAGTCTAGCTATCGAGAGTAGTGACAGTGGATGAGGAAGGCACATTAGACCAGATTCTCTAACGGCCGAGAAGAAATGATTTCCCTTTCGAATGCATAGAAATGGTTCGTACCAGAAGTCACGCATAACAAAATAAGCTTTATCACATTTGCATCGTCACTCTTGAAGAATTTAAATACAAAAGACCATAAACAACAAAAATATAAATGTGTTTGTGCTTCGATAAAATCTCACCAAAAGAAAACAATCACTTTCACGCTGCAGTTTATGATACTGGGCACACTTGTGCTTGTTCATTTGTTCATTTTGAGGCGGCATCTGAGCATGGGTGCCTCAGTGGGAGGGGTCAGTGCATCGTAGTAGATTCTGTAGCCCTCTTAGTGCAAGTTGGGATATCCGAGGACAAGAAGGCACTGGTTGCTTTTAAAATCCATCGTTGGTGATCATTAGGGAAGGACTTGTGCTTGTACAGATCTCGTGAGTTCGTCAGAGGTCATTTCCATCATCGTCCATCTGTACAGTCTGCAGCTTGGCCAGCTCTTTCCCTTCTGTATCCAAATCCCCACAAACACCCCTGATCGGGCCTTCTATGGCTCTAGTAGCGCCCTGCAGGTTACTAGGCAGCTGGACGCCATGAGAGTTGTAGTTTGAAGATAGAGGTACACTGTCCTCTGAGAGAGCGTGTGCACTTTGATTAAGAGCGTGATGTACATCAGAGCTGGTGACTGTTGCTGTGATGGTAGGGGGAAGAGAGCCACCTGTGGAGGAAGACGAAAGGAAAAGGGATGCCGTATAGCCCAGGTTGCTACCTTGATCCAAGGGTATTTCAGGAGGATAAGCGTAGCCTCCAGGCACTTCCAAGGGCTCCTGCTTCACAGTCTGTGAGTACAGCAAAGCATGGTTTGGGTGTTGGGAAGAGTCCCCGGCCACACTGCCTAAAGGAGATGAGCCTGTGTGCAGAGCGAGACAAAAGAACACGTTTAAAGTCATAAAATAATTCTTTTTTATTAGTATGCTTTGAAAATGTTATATTTGGTGTGTTGATCAATAACAAACCCATGGTAGATATGTCTCAACTAAAATGTATACAAAATATAATATGCTTGTAATATTTGGCTTTTTTTACTTGGTATGTGCAGTTTTCCACAGTGTTTTATGTTCGGTTGGAGGGGGCAAGAATATAGAAAGTTTATACTGCAACTTAACTTTATACTTAGTAAAATTAAACATAACTAAACACATGAACGTTGAGGGAAATTCATGATCCTGTCATTTTAATTCACATAGAATGTACCTTGGTAAGTAAAAGGTGTTTAGCTTGTTTTAAAAGATTTACATAGATGTTTTGTTAAATCCATGAAATTATATATATGTGAAGTCACCAATAAGAGATGAATGCCATGACATGAAATTTTAAAAGTTTTGATCAAAAATCCAAGATGGAATCTTAATTCCGCATTTTAAACACACATTTTACTTTATCTGACTTGTTCATTTATACAGCAAAATTTGTGAAATAACACTCATCTTTTAAACAGTACACCCTATATCATACTAGCCATATTTTTTCCTGTATATTTTAAGTGTTTTTGGATATTTCTTTTCGTTTATACAGGTATTACAATCAAATCGCAAGTTTCAATACCTAAAATGAACACCAAAATATTGGTCCTGATTAAAACACCCATTTATGATGTTTTTATACTTTTCTGAATGGCAAACTTGATCAAACCATTCGAATGAGCCAGTAGGTTTCTGTTCTAATTGCTGACAGCTTAATAAATCTACAGAAAGTCAAATTAATGACAGTGAGAAACATTATTAGACAAATGTAATAGGGATGGGAAAGGGTTTAATAAAAGTTTGAAAACATGTCAGAATCAAGCTGAACATCGATGAATCAAAAGTTATTCACATATATGAAACAGTGCCTTTTGTGGACATATAGTAATGTGCAAAAAATTTTAGGCAGGTATGCAAAATGCTGTAAAGCAAAACGGCTTTTGTCAAATTTAAATCGCAAAGTGAGAGAACAAAAGGAAAATTCAATCAATATGTTTTTATTTACCTTTAGCCTGCATCAATTCTTGTATACATTGATACATTTTTGTATGATTATAGTCAGGTGTTTGATCAACCAATTATACCAATGTGCTGATGATCATTAATGTAACCCAATCATGAACTGAAACAGAAACAGCTGTGTAGGAGGGTTAACATGTGGGAGGAACATCCAAAAAATGCTACCAAGGTGAGGATGACAAAGACCATGTCTTGTCATGGCAAGATTGAGCACAGCAAAAAGACACACAGGCTATAGTGGATCAAAGAGGTTTCTCGCAGACAATTATTTCAAAGTAAACTGGGTTTTCAGGAGGTGCTGATCAAGCTCTTTTAAAGAAATACAATAGGCTATGTTCAATATCGCTGATGCTTTAGTCTGCAAAGCTTAACACTTCAAACTAGCCACCACGAAAGAAAGCCATTCGCTCAGAACCCTGGTCTGGCAAATTCTTGTGAGTTGTCTTAATGAAAGAGTTGCAGCTAAAACGCCAAGAGTCTAATTGAGGTGTGGAAAAATATCAGATGTCAAAAAAAAAGATTAACATTTGCCTAAAACTTTTGTGCAGTACTGTACATTATTTTCTGTGACAGATTTGAATGGTAGAACCATTTATAGCCATTAATAGCTCACAGTAGGTGGAGTAGGCACTTCAGTGGGTGGAGAATGACTGATAATGACATAAGCAGCTGGTTTTAAGTGTATTTCTTTTATTTAACCGTTAGAAGTCTTGCACGTATGGGTGCAGGACATCATTTTAAAGACCCCAAATCGGTACCATAAGTACCCTTTGTTGGTTAAAGGATGGTATAATCTTTGGAAGTACATCATTTGTGATATGGCTTGTTCAAAGTTCTGGCACAATAAAGCAATCTAACTTTTTAAGGAGTTTTTTTAAGGTTTAAAGAACAGAATATACGGTTTTCTAAAGATTAGCTTGTTTTTTATATGCAATAGTCACATCATTTTGCATTTGTCTTTGCATTTTGGGGGGGATTAATGGTATTTTTCTCAACCGTTTTGATTTTTGTTATAAAACATAAAAACTGTTTGCTCTCAGAATTTTCTTTTTGTACAATTTCAGGTCTGTTGTGGATTTTTTTTGTAATTTAATTGTAAAAAAAGAAGCTGAGGTTGCTCTAAAAGAGCAAATTGTTAAGTTAGGGATCTCTTACACTGTGATGTAAGATGCTTTCTTTCTTTTCTTTTCTTTAGGAATACTTTTTGTTCCCTCTCTTATAACCCTTTTCATTTTTCATTTGCGTTTGGACTGACGATCCAACATTTGAATATGCTTTTTAACGCATCTCTTCCAATGGTAGTTTCCGGCCTTTTTCCAGACTTTTCTCCAATTAGGTTCATGTAATTTTCCGATAAAAAATCAGAGAGACCAGCTACATTCTCCTCTTTTGATTCCACAACTTTCTGAAACAAGGTTTTCATTTAATTCTCAGACAGAATTGGACTGTTATATGTATAAATTCCATCTTTACGTTAAACTCTGTCTTATGTTACCCTAGTGATAGAAAACACACAAGTCACACTAATTTGGACGACTGGAACTGGAAAGAATTACCATTGTTTCATTGTTTCTCTAAGCGCCAGAGATGAAACTGTGGTTTTATGAAAACAAATTTTATTGAATTGCCTTGAACATTACTAGCACAAAGAAACAGAGACGTTTTATTATTGTCATTTTCTTGCTGGATCATTTGGCCTGTACTGTTTTGCCCTAAATCAAAAGTTCAGCCAGGGGTAGGTTTGTCTTTATGTGGCTCGTAAACTGCATATTAAAGACTAAAACAGATGAGTAGAGAGGAGCTAGCATTGCTGTTATTGATGTGCCCATAAAATATTCATAGAAAGAACCATTAGTGAGTGGTTGGGGCATGGAGGGGTGGTGGGGACTGTGTTTGGTATGATCATCAAGCCAGTTGACCTGGACCTCTACAAATTTCCCCACAATTCACTCCAACTGCCTTTGACCCACACAGCATTCTTGTAAAACCCACTGCTTTTAAATCAATCTCTGTGGTTAGTTTTGCCAAAGAAACCTCATTAGTTTTCAGCCATTGTTTTCACCAAAGTGGTGATGTAATTGCTCTGGCTCTTATGAGCTCAAGGCTACTTTAGATGCTCTAACATTTATAAAACTATTTGAATTGGAAGTTGCAGAAAAGAACCTAGAATGAATAAACACCTAACATTACCACCCCTCCCCCCTTTTTAATTACTCAAAATATGGTCCTCTTACCGTGAGTAGATGATATTGAGGATGGAGGCATCATAAGAGGAGGGAGACCCATGTTGGTTTCACTTCCTGGGAGATTTACCACACTGTAATTGCTGAGATGAAGAGCTCCTGAGGTAGTGGACGGGGTCGATGCAAAAGAGACCACTGAGGAAATGACACCGTCCTCATTGGAAGCAATAGTCTGCATGTTCTCCTTCTTTCCAGATGGTGATTCTGAAAGCTCCATTGAGTACGGAGCATAAGACACAGACGACCCACCTAATAGTCTTTCCTGAGTGTGATGAGAGACCCTTGGGGGATCGTAGGTCAAAAAGTGGCCACCTGTGGAGCCTAGTCCGTTGAGGAGAGCATTGCTACCATGTGTCTGAACGTACGCTGCATTGTTGATGTAGTGGGCATTGACGCTGCCTAGGTCGCCGTTGAAACTCATTCCTCCACCAGTGTGCGAGGGCATTTTGACGTCTCCGATTTGTTGGATGACCGTTGTTCCGGCGTCTGAGTAAACTGCAGAGGGAACTGTTCCATGAGCCACCGAGCTGGAAGAGCCACTGGAGAGGGGGCGAGGTGACAGGTCTTCCTGGCCTTTACTGGACTCGTCTTCTGTACTGTGATTGCCGTCTGACTCACTGGAAAATATGAATGGGTTTAATGTTTGAAACCATTTCCAAAACTCTTCTAAAAGTTTCCAGTGTCCAAAGTTATTCCTGGAGGGCTGCAGCCAAGCTGAGGTTACCTTCGTTTGATCAGGTGTGGTCCGTGAAGGTGTGCACCCTCCAGGTACAACTTTGGACATGCCTGTCTTAAAGGATTTGGAACGGATAGTGTGAAAAAATATATATTGATCTTTGAAAAGAGAAATATTCCTATGGAAGCCACAAAATATAAAAGCGGACTTCTTAAATTAGAATGCTAAACACCATTTTCTGTAAATAGTCAGTCGTCAGTTCTAAAGTGGCCCTCTTGCCCCCCAGGGGTCAAAAATCAGATAAAAGGATCTGAGCTCTTGGAGGCATTTGGTGGGTCTTTTTACAGATAGTGACAGCTGCGGGTGCTTCATCTACACAAAGATCACATTGACACAAAGAGCTGTTGCTCTTTACTAAACCGATGCGTTCACGAAGGATTCTTCGTTCAAACAATACGGAAGATATGGTGAAAAGTGTATTTCATTTCAAATAAACCCGTTAAGGGGAGGAATGCACAGCAGCTTGAAGCCTGGTGACATATAAACAAGACTCAGGGAAAGGTTTACACATGCCGGATTGCTCTTATCTGCCTCTAACTGTGAAGAGGATTTTGTCCACGTCAGGAGATTGAGTGCAGATCTCCCTGGCTGATTACAAGGGTGGGACAATGGCTTTCAAATCCAGAAACAAACATAGACAATGGCTATGGTAATGTGATGGTTGATGATATCTAAAGTAAACCGATGGGCTCTTTTTGAAAGCATTGTAAGTCTTTCTTATCAATTAATGCGACGTTTTCATTAAATACGCAAGAAAAGTTTGCCTCCTCAAGTCGTCGAACACCCCGTGGCACGCATCGACTTTAGTTTAAATGGACTGATTTGAACCCGTTTTATTCGGATGCGTCAGCGTCTCCACGCTCTTCGAGGTCTGCGCCTCGCTGGGAGCTTCGTATTTCAAAACATTGGCGAAACGTGTCCTCCAGCGGGTATCGCGCATTCCTTTACGAATTCTGTGTTATTCTTACCTTTTTGATTGCGCCTCGGAAGGATTCCTGTCTCTCTGCCTTCGGTTTTTGAACCAGTTGCTGACCTGCGTCAGGGAGAGTCCTGTCATTTTGGCCAGGTTCCTTTTCTCGGCGGGAGATGGGTACCGGTTCCGCTTGTACATATCCTTGAGCGCATTTCTGGACCTCTCCTTGAAACAATACACGGTTTCCTCTCCGTCCCAGATAGTCCGAGGAAGCGGATACTTTCTGCGCAAGCGGTACTTGTCCACGGCACCCAGAGGTCTCCCGCGCGCCTTCTCCGCCTCGGTGTAGCGCGCCTTGTACCACATATCCTGCAGAGACGAGTGGTTGGCCGGGCTGAAACTGTGGTTCTCCAGAATGCAGTAGAGCTCCTGGTAGCGGGCATGGTTGAAGGCGACTATAGCTTGCGCCTTGAGGATGCTCTCGTTCCCGCGCAGCAGGTCACTCTGCGGCAGCGACCAGAGGAACCGGGCCAGGCGCTCCACGTTCCCCCCCTGCATCAGCGCCTCGCAGACGCAGGCGACCTGCTCGGGGGAAAAGGCCAGGGAGGCCGGCGAGCAGTCCAAAAGTTCTACATTCTCCATGGGCAGCTCCGCGGGGTCCAGCACTGACAGCCTGACACTCCCACGACTCTCCCTCTTGATCTCATCGGCACTAATGAGTTCGCTGGAAGAAGACATTTTGAACGCTTCCTGATAAGTCACTCCTCCGGGTTTCAGGCAGCACATCAGGCGATCGGGTTTCGCCCCTCCATCCAAGCGCGATCAGGTATCTTGCCGCTGTGTGTGGTGGATAAGATCTGGCGTCCCCCGATCCTCCACAAGTTTAACTCCACAGCGCACGTTGGAAAGGAGTCCGAGTCCTGAGCGCGTTTTGATTCGCCGCTTTGGCGCTGCGGGGAGGAGCGAGTGTGATGAGAAGACGATCTGGGAACGCTCATCAAGCGCGCACCGGGTCCGCGGGTACCTGCGCCAGGTGATGCAGGCTCTGCTTACGTCAGCGATCACGAGTTCTCACGTTTAACATCTACCCTGCAAAAGTGCGGAACAGCTATGTTCAGCTGGTGTCAGCAGCACGATTCATTGTATGCTTGAGGAAATATTCTAAAATATATTCTAAAATGAAAAGACACAATGTTTCATGTTTTGGTAAAAAGATTTCACTGTTAAAAAAAGAAGTAATTTTCAGTTTAGTTTTCCGAAATCCAGTGTACTTTTTCTTAAAGTTTACTATATGACACAACACTCTTAAAAAAGGTTCTTCACCAGTTCTTTGCTGGTTCTTTGGAGGTTTAAAGGTGGTATGGCTCTGTGGATGTTCTCGCATTATATCATTCTCATCTGTTTTTTGGGGGTTGTATTTCTCAGCATTTAGAATTGTACAAAATTTAGCCCCAAACATTGAAGGAGCCTCCACCATGATTCAATGTTGCCTGCAGATACTCATTATTGTGACACTCTCCAGCCCTTCAAACTACCTTCTGCTACAACCAAGCGTTTCAAATTTCGACCCACCACTCCAATTTTGATTTCAAATATAAGTTGAAATATCTAGTTTTCAAAAAGGTGTTTCATTTCGATATTTTGTGTTTTAAACATAACTCATTGCAAGAGCTATGACACTTAATTCGCAAGGTAATTCAAATTAAAATGTGAGAAAAAGGGTTATTGTCTTTCATTTTCTTTTTACAGACCCCAAATCTATCCCATCAGTGTTGTGAAAAGAAGGGATAACCATTGGAAGTACAAGACCTGTGATAGGGCTTGTGTTTTGTTCCAAGCACTAATCATGTATAAGGTTTAAGAGATGTTTGCCAGTTTTTTTATACAATTGACATTGTTTTTGCTTTTTGGGGGGATTTAGGAATTTATATTTTGTCTGAAAACTTTTGTTTTTGTTATAAAACATAAAAACTCTTTGTTGTCAATGTTTTTATTTTTGTCGTAAAAAATGACAATTTAATACTCTGAATTGTAATTTTTGTGCAATTTCAAGTTTTGCATGGAATTAAGGTGTAAACAAAAAATATTTGTCAAAAAAGATGTTTTAAAGGTAATACTTCGTGCAAGCTATTTGAATTGATACTGATTCACCAAAAAAAACAATCGCAATTTATTTTCTTAGTTTACAGCATTCATGCAACACCTGCCTCAAACCTTTAGAGGCAGATGAACAAAAGCTTTTTGCAACGAAGAACATTTCCAAACTTATTTAAAGAGATAAATAAAGATATAATATCAAAGTTTGACGATAGCAGTCTAGGTTTTAATAACATCAATCATTAGTGATCTCTAAACCAAAGGATGTTATTGAAATACTGATGTAATTTGACTACAGGACAAGAAATGGACATATTACAAATAAGATGCCTTTCATTTGGTTGTACTACTTGCCTGAAACTCTTCCGACTTTATATAAAAGCATCTATTTGTCAGAAAGGCACTGACAATCTGCCTCTTGGTTGCACTCCTTTTTTTCGGTTTGTCCTGCTGTTTACTGGAAACTGAAGGTCTGTACGAGAGCCAACGACGGCAACAGCTGACAGGAGGCACCAGAAACCTCTCACACAATCGAAGAGGAGTTTAACATGACTGAATCTCTAAAATTAAACACAGTAGACAAACAGAAAAGTTGGCAGAAGCTGCAGTGCGCATTTCTGCCTGTCTCAAAGATAATAAAGTCTCTGATTGTAGATGAATCCAGAAAGGCAGTATTGCACCTGGGATTTTCAGGACTTAAATATTTAAGAATTAAATATTCAAGAATTAAATATTTAATTGGTAAAGCTCTCACTAAAGCTACATGTATAACATTGGGCTCATGCTGCTGCAGATTTCACAGTGCTGCATGCATTTATCTCAGATTTCCCATTCAGATTAGAAGAAGTGTTAACTGTTGTTGCAGGGCATGCCTTTTGTTAGCAGATAATTGGTTTTAATTGGCTGTTAGAAACAAATGCACATAATAGAAAAAGATTTATGGCTTTTAATTTCTAAAACGGTGTAATTCGCTCATGCAAGTTTTGTTGTTTAAAGCCTTTATTTTCCTTATTACAGGGATCTTATCAGTTCCCCCGGCTGTGATGAAGTGCTGCCATGTGCATTTTTACAAATTCTCCAGTCAGGAACTTCTGCATGTTACGGAATTTGTCATAATTGAACTTTAATGAGCCTGCTTGTATATAAAGTGAAGCTTGAAAAGATTCTCCACATTGGATGCAAGTGTACGAGGGAGATCATCAGTTTGTCTATTAGGGGGGCTGGGTGTTGGAATTCCCAGGGCATTTCCTGCCATTTTAAAGGCTCTGTGTACCTGGAGCTTCAGCAGGATGATCCAAAACATACGCAAACAACGCCCATGCCAGGGATTCTGTCAAAGGGACAAAAAGACACATGTAAATGTAGAAAAATGTCGGTTGATGGATACATTTGTTGGGTATTTTTTGTTTGGAGCATTGTTTTGAGCACCTTTAGCAGATGCTTTTACCCAAAGCAACTTGGGTTTGAAAGAAAAACACCAAAAATTTGAATTAATAAGTCAATTAATCAAGAGAATAAAAATGTGCTTAAAGAAAGGATACGTTTCCAAGCTTAGTTTTCTTGTTTTTTCATTTCATCTTTTTCAATTTGAGAGAGTCTCCATTTTTTCAGATTGGGACTTAGCGTTTTGAAGTAAGAACTATTACAACTGTTGGTATTGGTCGATGTACATAAGGAGGTGCTGATCCTGTGGCTTTTCTGTACGTCTAGCTTTTTATAAATAACACAATCTGCAATGGGGAGCCAGTGAGATGAAGAGAGTAGTGACAAGTTCAGTGAAAACCAGTCAAAACTGCTGAGTTCTGGATCCTTGTATACAAAGATGTCAAATAGGCATTTAGATCTAACATGCCTTGAGTTATTTGTTGTTTTTTAGGAGTGGTTTTCATTTCTTTGCTTTTGTTGATTTGCAATCTTTAAGGATGATACCATTCCAAATAATATCAGTCCATTTATATGAGACAGAAGGTACCTACTCTTTGCTAGCACATGATCACATGTATAGGTTCAATTTATGAACCAAAAAAATCCCTACAAAAATTGGTTTTGCTTTAGGGTAGGGTTTATTTATTTATTTATTTATTTATTTGTATATTTTTTTATAGGTACAACGAAAAAAATCCTCGTTTTACAGTGTGTCACAGCTGATTCATAGCTGTACATGGTCAGCCCTTCCCACCGATCTTAACTGTCTGTCTGTCCATCCATCAACCCACTCACTTGACCGCCAGTCTGTCCACCCACCATCCATCTACTCAACCTATGACTCACTCATTCATCCACCCACTTACCTTTCTGTCTCTCCATCCACTCAGCCATCAACCTACCCAATACATCCGTTCATCCACCCACCTAACCTCCTACTAACTGGCTTTCCATCTACCCACCCATCCATCCATTCACCTACTTACCCGTCTGTCCGTCCATCCATACACCCACCCGTCCGTCCGTCTACCTGTACAAAAATTCATCCCATCCAAACACCCACCCAGCCATCTATCCTTCTATCCATCCACTCACCCCTTCATCCATCCAACCAGTGTCTATTGGCTGCCTTTAGTTGACATGGCTGTTTAAATTTGCTGTTTTATAAGGGAGAAGGTCTTTCTTTGGAAATAGTTTTCAATTGTACATATGGTAGATATCATCTATGAGCTCTAAAGGTCAAATTGCTGCAAGCTTTTGCCACTCCAAGTTTTTTTATTCTTTGTTAAGTTCGCTTCTTCCCTTGTTTTGGACTGCAATCCAGCATTAGAATAAGATGATAACACTTATTGCTCCTATTCAGGACTGCTTGTATGATACGTTTGCATTAGGAATTCAGTTATATTTTCAAAGTGAATAGTACATAATTTGAACAACTTTCTTTCCACCCCACCCCCCCCCCTCTCTATGCCATTTTGTACATAAATGACTTTTGAACTGAATCTGTATTTGAATCTCAAGCTATCGAGAATAGATCAAGTCCATTTTGCTGCATTTGTGTTGTCCACATGTCCAACACCAAGGCCCTAAATGAATCCATTGTACAAGTGAACCAGCACAGAAGCTCTCTGCAACCTCCACCCTTCCTCCATATGTTCCCAATACTCTCAGACCTGTGCCTGGGGGCTACCATTGAGCACCTGCCGCTGTCCCTGGCCCAGCCCAGTTTACAATAGAGGCTATTCTTCACTAGCATTAATGAAGACCTGGGTTGATTGGAGGGAGTGGGTGTCTGTGTACTTTGGTAGTATTTCTGAAGATTATGCTGCTCATGAAACTGCTGCTGGTGTGTCTGTGTGTAGAGTGTGTTTGTCTGTGTGCTCTGTGCACATCTCCCTTTAGTTTCCCCTATGGCTGGTTTTACCAGTCTTGCAAAGGGGATTTTTTTTTCTGTTTGTTCACACCGTGCAATGAGCTGTTATCTCTGAGATCAGCACATGCTAAAATGTAAGCTAAATGTCCTTGATTTGACTGTAATGCTGAGTTTAAGATGGAATGTAAGCAAAACAAGTCAGCACAAGTTTTTTTTTATTTCTTGAGACAGGTTTGGCACAGCATGGACAGATAAATTGATCACCTTAGCTCGAGATGTGGCATTATCAAATCATTTAAACTGAAGGCACTTGTTTTATTTCATGGAAATCTGGTTGAAGAGAGACAGGTTCATGCACATGAAATCGCAAAACAAATCCTACTTTTTTCCAGAGAATTTGCTGTCTACATGAATCCTTTGGAACTCTGCTTGGTTGCACCGAACCTGGTGTTGTTTTGTGGATGAACAGACAAACTATGTACCAAGATCACTGGTTTTAAAGCAACCAATCGCGTGTGGCCATGGATATAGAAAGCAGGGCTATCAGGGGCTGTTTCTGAATTTTTTAGCTTAAAACATTTATAACACAATATTTGCAAGAATCCGGAGAGGTTGTACGACGGCTAGTGAGAGACACACTGATGAGATGCACACTGCATGCTTTCCTCTTAAGGATTAAATAATTATGAATTAACTCAACTGAAATGATTGTTTAATATGTAGAAACACTAGATAAGAAAACTCTTGAGTATAATGCCTTCATGCTAAAATTTATGGTTGAAAATGTTTTTATTCATTGGAGTTTTAACCTGCTCTGCCTACTAACCACTCGCTCATATTCCACTATGTGCAATATGTTCAATGAATCTTACATTGTGAAAAAGTTTTAGGCAGAGTAAAATGGCGTGTAAACAAAGAATACATGCAGAGATTTAAATATTGATATATATATATACCGGTATATATGGAAATTTCTAATATGCAAAAAGTGACAGGGGAAGGCTGATAGTAGAGGCCTTGGAATAAACTGGTGGAGCAGAGATGAGGTGCTTCTGGACGTTTTGTTGAATGTGATAAAACATATAATAGTATATAAAAAGCGTACAAAAAGGAAATAAAACAGCAATTAAAGCTACAAGCAGCAAGCAAAGGGCTCTCAGCGGTCAAATGACCTCTTATTGGTCATTTACTTTCACTATGCACTACGACCTGATTTGGGAGATGTGTGTTAAAATGACTGAACATTACTGGCAAAAATGAATAATGAAAACCATTGTCATGACGCCCAGGTGGCAACATGAAGGAGTTTGTCGGTTAATATTCTTGTCAAAATTGGTATTGAAAGGTACAATATCTATGTTAAATGTTGTATTTCCTGTGGCAACCTGGTGGCGTTGTAACATTTTAACTCATAACTCAACATTTTAACTGGTAAAATACAGAAATTGTATGCATGGGGTAAAATAACTACCTGTCTAGCGAAATGTCAATATAGATAGTCACCGTGCTCACAGTTTAATGGTTGAAGAGAAGAAAGCTTCTCAAATTAACATCCTACAAGACTTAAGACAAGACTGATTGAGTTTGGAGATGGATAGAGTTTTGGAAACGCTATCTATATTTAAGTCTTGGGTATTTGAGTATTTCATTTGCCTATAAACCATTGTTATAAGCTGACACACGTTACCATACCATTTTACTATACCCACTTTTCCAACCCCAATCAGATGTTTCACCAGTTTTGATGTGTGTGTGAAATTGAGTTCGAGTTGTGTGACCATCAAGGTTGCCCAAATGTACTTAAACAACCAAGCCTTTGGTTTGAAGCCTTGTTATATGCAGAAATTACCAAATGAAATGCAACAATCAGAATTTCTCTAAATAAAAGGAACAATCTAAATATAAACACGTTAATAGGTTATTTGAATAATCTGATTTACTCTTGTATTGTGTGAATGTGTGAGTGAATGTTGCCCTGTTGAATGGTGACCTGTCCAGCGTGTACCCACGCCTCTCGCCCAATGTGCGCTGGAGATCCCCGTGACCCTGAAACGGGAATAAACAGGTTGAAAAATGAATGAATCTCTCCCCCCACCTGAGCTAGTAAAATGGTAGCTTCCACAGAAAACTAAATGCCACTTTGTAATAAATGAGACCTCCACCCAAATGATGAGTTTGCCAAGGCGAACAAAGAACCCAGGAAAGAAAATGCAACAAATGACTGCTGAAGATTTATCAAAATAAAAGCAACTTTAAACAATAAGTGTATATGTGATTATCGAACCCAAGAAAATATCAATGACACTTTTCAAGCTCTTTTTAAGCAACTTAAAGTAACAAGCACTGTTTAGGATTGTAGACCAAGGGTCAACACTAATGTAATCCAGGTAGAACCAATCTACTTTCCTGAGCCCAAAGTGCTCTTAAAGTAAAAATGCAAAAAATGGCAGCAGGTGGCTGTAGATGAAGACATTTTATTCTCCGAAGGGTTGTTGTCCGGTGCAATACTGACTATATGCAGGCCACAGTGAAGCCGGGTGGAGGTTCCTTGAATGTTCAGGGTTGTATTTCTGCAAATGGAGTTGGTCAGGATTAATATTCAGTTCTCGATGCAGGCAGATACTTGTAAATCATGTAAAAATAGAATTGTCCCCATATTTATTCTGTATCAGAACAATGACCCAAACATACCCCAACAACTAGAAGAACAGGAAGTACTGGAAGTGATGTCATAGTGCCCTCAACGCAACATTATCAAGTGTCTGGGATTACATGGAAAGAGAAAGATACAAGAAAACTACATGTTCAGAACCAGCAGCATTCCTCTAAAATCTTGAAGACAACATTAATATTTTCAAAATCAAATATATATTTGACCAGGAACTCAAACAATCAAATCATTGTCCTTTTATTATTTGCATCATAATGGGATGATAAGGACCTACTGTACCTACCAAGTGCTGTGAGTATTTAGAGTAGACACCTGCTGAGATTTACATTTGATTGTCATTTAATGATACACAACATTGGCGTAGTTATGAATGTGCTGTAAATGGCTTGAGGAGTGTGTCTGGTATGCGAGTGTGTTTGCATTAGTGTGTGTGTCTGTTTGCTCTGGAGCTGTTAAATGGGTCATTCTGACAGGCGGGGAAACAAACAGTAACGTGGCGCGTCACAAGAGTAAACACTCTTATAAAACCTGATGAGACACTCCACTCTTGGTTGCTTCCTTTGCCTTTGTCTAGTTGTCAAGGTGATGATGGCCCCCTTTTCTGAAGACTGATTGCTCCTTATCAAATATTTTGTGTGGGTGCTTCTGTGGGTGGTAAATCCCAGTCTACCCCTTAATTGTGTTCTAAGGAAGATTTTGCCAAATGCTTCAGGCTAAACTTGCGCATGCCATCAGTTTAATGCCCTAAAAGCCAGCTCAGTCAGGAAGACGTGCATGTGTTTAATCTAGTTGTCAATCATTGCTTGAGGCTAAAATGATTTTAGCTTTTTGACAATTACAACAGGCTAAACCATTGCCTCATAGAATGCTCTCTTTGTTCCATAGAACACGTCAGTCTGAGAGCCTTGTTTTTCCTCAAGATTCCTTCAAACTGCGGCATTATTAGGAAGGGTATGATTTCAATCAGCGTGTGTATTTAATGAAAGATCTCGAGTTGAAGTTTGAAATTTTCCATTCAAATGTACAACTAGCATCTTGGAACATCTGTGTATCCATCAGCAGATGTTCACTGACTGGTGATGTTGGCATCAGTGGTGTTCTGTTGTGCTGCTTAAAACTTTTCAGGCCAAAATGTGCTTATTTAACTGTACCAGTCTTTTTCAGACTTTGTATTCAAAGCTCCAAAGATTATATCAGCTCAAGCTTCCAGAATGAGTGATCTATTTAAAAATGTAATTTAATTTATTTATAACCCTACTATTATCCTTCTATTATCCTTGGGGTCAATATCAACACCTTTCAGTATTAATATAGATAATATGCATGAACATCTATGTATGTTACAGGATGTTCTACAAATTTCTAATATTTCTGCGATTGGTGTTGAGAAGTGATGACGCTGATACTGATGAGTTAAGCTGTTGGTAGTATGTTTGTATTGCTGTAAAACTATTCCTGTTAAGTGACATCTCTGTTAAGATGATTTGCAAATACAACCCACGGATTACTACAAAGCAAAATCCTAAGAGTTAACTTAAATCTACCCAGAGTGTATTTGGTCCCTCTCCATATAGAGTTAAAATGACTCTTATTTTTTTCTTATTCTCTTATTTTTGTTTCCAAATCTGCACAGCAAAATGAAATTTACTGTTCAGAGAAGGTCCAAATGCACTCCAGTCAGAGTTGAAATGAGACTGTTTTTTGATCATTGGTGATTAAGGGCATGTGCAGAGGATGTTGCAGATGGAGATGCCAGGCAAGAGGGCAAGAGGAAGGCCAAAGACGAGATATATGGATGTGCTGAAAGAGGACATGGAGGTAGTTGGTGCAAGAGTAGAGGATACTGAGGACAGAGTTAGGTGGAAAAGGATGATTCGCTGTGGCGACCCCTAAACTGGGAACAGCCGAAAGTAGAAGAAGAAGAAGTGATGAGGGGCATTTGTGATTAGCAAGCCTCTATAATACAAAAACAAAAGATACACTACTAAAAGATTTTCTTTCTATTTTGAAAAAATGTATGAAATATACTCAATTAAAAAACTCTTCTTCAGAGTTGGTTTAAGTCCAACTGAGTAGAATAGAGTTAGTTTAACTCTTAGGATTTTACTGTGTACATATTTCAATTGTTTTAATAAAACGACTTTATCATTGAGTATTTTATTTTGTTTACTTAGCTGAATCAAAATATTATGGTCAGTCGATATACAGTTGTTGGGTTTGGTGAAATACGCCCTGTTGTGTACAACACACACTGAGTGTGTTTGCACAAGGGGACCCAGGTTCCATACCTGACCTCAGTGTTGTTTCCCCACTCTCTCCAATTCACTTCCTGTCTCCTTACTCTCCTGTTGGTTAATAAAGGATAAAAAGTATCCCCCAGCAATTGCATTCAAAGTGACTCAAACCACTATCCAGAGATAAAAACGACGTACATTTTCTGTTGAGCTAGGCACTCAATAATTATACGTTTCACATTTTTCGAGTTGAAAGCGAAGGGTGTGAAATTAGAGGTCAAACAAAAAGAACCATTGTGTTCACTCGTATCAGATTCCTTCCGTTGGTAAAAATGAGCACTTTGTACACTGTAGTGACATGTGACATGTTTCATTGTCAAATATGTTTTACATTTGTTACTTATGAAACAAACAAAGCTAAAATATGAAAACGTGACACTTGTGTCAATGGTGATGACTGTGCACTTTTTGTGTGGGCAACAAATCTTCTGTTCCCAGGCTTTTCTGACCAGGGTGTGTCTTAACCTTGTGTACTGTCAACAACGGAGACTCACACACACAAACACACGCACACACATCTGCACGACATCGTCCACAAGTAAAAAAGGGCTTAAAAGTTTACAAAAACAAATCAGAAAATGACTTGTGGAAAGTAAAGTATTTGTTTACCTGTATTAATATGGTTACGGCTGTCCGTGTATCCAATAATAAAAATCATTGAGCCATGGTTCTTCCCTGTGTTTGTCTGTCTCTCCTTTCATGCTCCCTCTCTCTGTGTCACTCCTTTACTCAACTATTATCCTCATCTCCTTGTTTCCTTCTCACCTATCAGTGTCTGGATCTCATTAGCACTGTGTCAATTCTACAGTTCACACCCGCTGACTCTCCATGATTGTTTTCTGCCTTCCTGGATCACCTGTCCTGTTTCTGCTGGGCATCTCACACTTCATCCACACTTTTGTGGATGTCTCAGGTTCACAATATGTAATAATAAACCCAGTGCTACGGTATATGCTGAGCTGTAAAAAATATGGTAATTAACTGTAATTATTACAATTTAAATCCTTGAATATGTTTTTTTATAACAAATATGTTAATTAGACCATTATAAACCATAAAATATGTTAAAAATTGGAAAAGATTCTACCGTTTATTTGACGGCGAAGATCTAAATAAAGTACAGTACAGTACAGACAACTAATGGGGGTCACAAAATTCAGTTCCAAAATATGAAACCACTATAAAGCTCACACAATAAATTTGTCATTTTTAAAAGAATATATTTCTGTATTATTTTCAGCCCATGCAAGCGTCAAAGCTGCTTTACAGAAAAAAGTCATTTTTCAGATATTTATGACTAAGTGAATTGTGAAGTGTTTCATTAATTATTGAAAAATACAATTCCGGTCTAGTCTATATGTTTAAAAAGCAGGCAATTGCGAGTAAATCAATCAACCTGTGCTGTGTAGTTTAGACGCGTGGGAGCCCCCGAAGGAAACCCCACACTTACGTGAGATACATGAAACTCATGTTCAGAGACAGCTCGGCCAGTCTGTCAGCTCACAGAACAAGAGCCCTCACCTTCATTCCCTTATGAGATACTTATGTTCAAAATATAATATTTGGATTTATGAAATATTAATATTAATTTGTACGCATGAATCAAATGAAAGACACAGGTCAGTAGTCCGTAATAACAAAGACATCACAATTGTAAGGAAATTTACGTGGGAAAAGGAAGCATGTGGAACACCATCCTCCTGACTGAGAAGAAACATCCTCTAATCCTTTGTGTGAGTGCTTTGCTTTATAGAGTTTAACGGATGATGCAGACAACCCTGAATGCAAACGAGAGTTTTTGCAACCCATGTTAAAAGCCACGCCGTCCTGCTACACCCTCATAACCGCCTTCATCTGGCCGCGCATTTATTTGTGATCAATATGGTTCTTCAGAAGGATGAGAAACGCTCATTAGAGAGCTGGGAGTGAGTGCTCTCTTGCCATTATCTCTGCCTCCATTACTTTCTCACATCTCTCTCACTCACGCACACACACGCACACAGAGCAGACAGACAGGCTCAATCTCTTCTTGACTTCACCAAGTTTTTCTCTGCCAGGTTTATAAGCCAGCTGCAGAGGAGCTGCACGGGTTCATAAATCTTCCAGCACACTACAGTGTGAATATGGAACTTGACCTGTAGATGTGGCCAGACCAGCTGCCATTATTCAGCCTCTTGTTTATTGTACAGGGACAAAACTTGTCCTTCAGCTGGTTCGCTGAAAACAAGGTTCATTTTTTTTATCTTAGATAAAAAGAGGAGAAATTGTATTCTCAAACTAAAATAGTTTTTGGATTAAACTCATTTTATAATGACTAACTTTTACCAGGGCTCCAGCACCGAAGCTGCTTAGAACCCTATTGTAATTGCTCTGATTATTATTGTTGAGAGCATAAACATGCTTGAAGTCACCAAATGTTGCACACAGGTCAGAACTGATGAAATTTTACGTCTGATTGGGTTTTGAAAAAGTGGGTGTGGCAAAATGGCTCTATAGCATTTCAGTTTATTTCGCGCTCTCAGTTTGTCATACGTAAACAAAACTCGGCACACATGTGAAGGGTACCAAGACGTAAATATGGACGGCAATTACAAATAAGTAATACTCCTCCTAGAGATTTTATCTGTTCATCAGTATTATCTAAAGGCATATGGGATTTTGAATTGCGTACATACAGAGATCGTCAAAAGTCGAAAATTTGACAATCAGGAAGTTACTATAACTCAGCCATACAATGTCCAGTAGGGTTAAATACCATGTGTGTTAAGAATCTATGTCTGAACGAATCTGTACAGCAAGTTATAGCGCCACCTAGCGGCAACATGGAATATCCAATTTTCTGCAGTTTTATTCTGATATTTCAGACTATGCTTGAAAAACATTTATAAAAGGGACCAAGACCTACACAAAAAGTCAATAGGAGTGAGTTTCCAAAACCGTCAGGAAGTGAATTATTTAGAAAAATCCCCTAAAAACTACATTTTTGTACGTTTCATACTTTAACATACTCCTTTTGTGTGTCTTCTAGAGATTGTATCTGTTGACAATCTGCCATAAAGTTTGCCAGGAAGTTGAAACTCTTGCCATACAATGTCTGATCGCTCCCAAATGTACCTACTATGCGAACAGTCCATGAACAGTACACTACATCTACAATGTATACTCCCGGTTATAGCACCACCGGGTGGCCATGGGAAATGCAACATGGTCAAAATACTATCAGAAAATAATTAGACTCATTAGCACCACTTGGGGGTCATGACACTTTGAGATGTGGTTTTTATTTTTTCATTTGCCTGAATTTTTCAGTCATTTTATTATTTTTTATTTTTTTCTTTTTTTCTCTCTTTTTTCCTTTTTCTTATCTTTTTTTCCATTTTTTTCCTTCAGTCAATTTAACAATTCTCATTTTAATTCCTCTTCCAAATAAGAATTAGTCACAGTGCATAGTTCAACAAACTTTCCTCATAGAGGCGAAGGCGCCGTAAGAGCTATTTTTATATGAAATCTATGTTTGAAGATTTCTTTTTTTTTGCCCAAATGCATTTGTTTTATTAATGGATAGGACAATGGAGCTAGACGGTAAGGAGTCACCCTGAACAGCTGCGGGCACGTCTGGTGCATCATCCACACTTTAACGTGGCTTTATGTCTATGTTTAAGTCTATGTTAAAAAATTCTAAGCCATAACAACACAAAATATCAACCATATGTGGCTTTCAGTAATAACTTTCATGGATAATTTTCAGTTGAAATGTTTTCACATCAATGCTTCTACTTTGAAAGGCAAAGAAAGCAGGGCCGACTCATTTACTCTGCTTTGTGATCTGGTGCAGCGTGTTTTCCTGTCATATATCCTGGGAGTGGGCGGGGATGAATTAAGAAAGAAAGAAAAACATGAGGATATCATACAGTTCCTCAATACCCAATTAAATCTCAAGCGCTGACAGCGCCAGAGTGGGGGAAAAGAAACAGCAAGTGATTTTACTCTTGTTGCTGTTGGCTTAAAGTAAGAGAATGACTTCATTTCACAGTGATGCTGTCAATCAGGAACACATTCCAAAGACCCCCCCCCCCCTTCTGGTTAATCGCTGAGCTCCACAGAAGACTTTTTCTTCATTTGTTTAAGAAACGAGCAGTTGTCAGGAAATCATCTCTCATCATCAGAGGAACAAGAGAAGGATGGCAGTGAAGAGTGTCTGTGGTTTCCAGCCTCTCTTCTCATCCTAGAAACAGGAAGTTCAGACTCATGATGGACCTGTGGGAATTCGAGGGGCTGGAAGAGGTCATGATTAATAATTTAATGTTTATTAGTTTAGCTAACTGCCTAGCTTTGCTAACAACCAGTGTCTCGACTGCCTGAAAATCACAAACCCACCATGTTTTCATGAAACTCTTTACGAAATCAACATTCATTCCTACATTAACAGCAAAGTGAATACTGCTATTTTATATCGTAAACGAGGTTTTGCTTCAAGCTTGAGTACATTCATCCAACTATTATCTCATCTAAAACATCAGCACAGATCTATCACAACCAGTTTCCAAATATCGAGCTTTAAAACAAATCTGTATTTGACTGAAGTTCAGTGGTTTAGAATCGGTTCTTCACTGGTTCTTTGCAAGTAAGAAGGTGCTAAAATCACTTTTTCGCTTTAAAGAACCCCTTAAGCTCTTTTTGGTTCTTCACCGGTTCTTCATGGGTTCTTTGCAAGTAAGAAGGTGCTAAAATCACTTTTCCGCTTTAAAGAACCCCTTAAGCTCTTTTTGGTTCTTCACCGGTTCTTCACTGGTTCTTTGCAAGTAAGAAGGTGCTAAAATCACTTTTCCGCTTTAAAGAACCCCTTAAGCCCCTTAAGCTCTTACTTCACTTTTCCGCTTTAAAGAACCCCTTAAGCTCTTTTTGGTTCTTCACCGGTTCTTCACGGGTTCTTTGCAA
>SRMA01025355.1:398354-463693 GCA_007224835.1 Danionella cerebrum
AGAACCCCTTAAGCTCTTTTTGGTTCTTCACCGGTTCTTCATGGGTTCTTTGCAAGTAAGAAGGTGCTAAAATCACTTTTTCGCTTTAAAGAACCCATTAAGCTCTTTTGGGTTCTTCACCGGTTCTTCATGGGTTCTTTTCAAGTAAGAAGGTGCTATAAATCACTTTTTCGCTTGAAAGAACCCCTTAAGCTCTTTTTGGTTCTTCACCGGTTCTTTTTACGTTCTTTGCAAGTAAGAAGGTGCTATAAATCACTGGCTCTTCAGTGGTTCTTTGTGGTTTTTGAGGCACTGTTATACACTTTGTTAATGTAAATAAACTGTTATGGACTATCTGGTACTTGTGGTTCTCCATGGGTTCTTTGCTGATTTTAATGTGCTATGTACAGATGCAGGTAATTCATATGGTCATGTATTTTATGGCAAAGTTTATTTATGATGGTTTTGATGGTTGGTTCTAAAAAGCACCTTTAAAGATCAGTGCTCTGTTTGCCTGGGTACTGTTACGGTGTCTTTCTTGAATGTGGATGTATTTTTCAGACGAACAGATGAATAAACTGCCATTCTTTGCTTTCTCTCACAGTCTAATGCTGTCGACACAGCTGGGAACTCCTAGATCAGGTTTCAGACCAAGCATCAGTGGCCCAGTGCTACTGATTCCTTACGGGGAGGTTCATTCACATGAGGAAATGCAGCCAGAGGTTTCGATGAGAGTTGGTGGTTTGTGATTAAATAAGGAGGAAGTGTGAGGATTAAGATCTGTACATTCATTCGTCTTCTCTCCAGCTTGTTATTCCCTTCCAGGGTCAAGTGGGTCCCTGAAACGGAACCCGCTTGTTATAACCTTTCAGGGTCCAGCACACATCGGGGGTACAGCCTGAATTGGTCGCTAGTCCATCAAATTATTATCAAATTAAAATAGAATTATTCATTTAGTAATATATATATATATATATAGTATTATTTACTACATCTATTAAAATGAATTAATCTTACCTTTTGGACCTTTTGATTTGTAATTACAAATGCATCAAACTATAAAACGATTGTATAAAACTAATGAAAATCTTGCTTAGAGTAAGATAAAGTGACATTTTTTCAGATTTCATCATACAAAGTCTTTTGACCATTTGATTGGATGACAAACGGCCAGATTATTGTCTAACACGCTTTATTGGTGAGGAAAAAGTCAAAATGTCATGTGACTCCATTTAAATGATCATTTTAATAATGGTCTGAAATGGGTTGAAGCATTAAAGTTAGTAATGTGAGAAAAAAATTGAACATTTTCTATAATTAATAGGCTTTTGGGAAATAAAAATGCAACTCATTCAGTAAAATTAAAAATCAATTAAATGTGCAGTTTGTCAGAAATGTTAACATTTGAGTAAAGGCCTTTCTCTGTTGATTGAGGGACTATTGGCTCAGTAAACCTGAGCTGACATCACTCAGGTAGCAGTCGCCTCATCCATCTCTCCAATCCATGACATCACTGTCTGTTTCCTCACACCAAGAGCAACACCATGAGTAAATGGTATAATGTTTGGTTTTTTATGAGGTTTTCACATTGAAAATATATTCCTGATTTAACATAATTCATGATTTCAGAGCTGTTTTTTTACCAGGCTGCAGCAGTGGTGTAAAGTAACTAATTAAATAATTATTGTATTTATGTAGTTTTTCTCATTTAGTGAGTAGATTTAAAAATGTCTACTTGTACTTAAGTACATTTCAAGTTCTTTATCTGTACTTTTATTGCACTACTTTTTTTCAACCATCCTTAACTACTTCATTTTTAATGTATTTTTTTCTACAGTGACTGGCACCTGTCCTGTCCAATCAAATTGTGTATAAAGAAAGGATCCCCTTCAAATGAGATCTAGCGAATGTAACCAATTCAATACGATCACATCAATATAATCAGTAGCAACACAAATTATTTTGCAAGAGGTTCACCAGGAAAACAGTTGAATGTTTAATTATTTAGCAGTTATTCTTTCTTTTTCCATCTTTCTACTGTTCTTGCGTTCTCTATATCACTCTAAATTTTACTCTTGCTATTTATTCTCCCTCTCTCTTCCATTTTATCTGTCTCTCTTTTGCTATTTTTCTCTTTCTCTCCCTCTCTTTACTTTCGCTCTCCCTTCTCCTGTATTTCTATCTTTTGTTCTCTCACTCTTTCTGTCTCTCTTTTCAACATATTTCACACTCTCTCCTTTCTTTTTTCTCTCCTCTTTTTTCCTACAGCTTTCTCTCTCTCTCTTCATGCTATCTATATGTCTCTTTTCTTTCATGCTCTCCTTTTTCTGTCCTCTTTTTTCCCTTACTCTCTCTCTCTTTACCTCTCCTCTATTTCTATCTTGCTTAAAACACCCTTAAGAAAATGGCTCTGATGAGATACTTACTGCTCTTGAGTAGTTATAGAAAAGCTACCTTTTACTTGTACTTTGCGTCATATAACAGATACTTTTACTCTACTTTCTTCACTTTTTTGGCAAGTAACGGAATTTTGCTGCAGCAATGATGGTGGAAATCCAGTCTCATCATAAAATGCATACAAGGACCACATATTTTTTTCAATTATTATAAATCGCACACAGCCTGGGTGAGAATATGGGATTTCTATTCATTCTCAATGTGTAATGTTTGTACCCAGACAAAATGAAACAGGGTATAAACAACAGCACACAAACACACGCACCCACACACAGGCGGATGAGGAATGTGTTGGGTGTTTGTTGGAGAGGGCAGAGCAGAGCTTGATTGCTGTGGGCAGCTGAGGCTTGTCCCGCAGCTGTAATGACAGATTACTCAGCAGGTGTGACACTCATCCCTCACAACTGCTGGAACCCACCACTCACATACTTCACGCTTCTGCATGCGCCATTTATTTATATGTGTTTTCAATATTCTGTAGCACTAGCTGAGACGGCATCCTAGTCTTATCAAATTAGCTTAAATTACACTCCAGATTCCCTTTCTCTGGAAGTTAATATGATTACTTTGACTATATTGTCAACTGTCGATATTTAGATTTGTGCAAAATTACTTTAAATGGAGAAGGGATTGGTAATAGATTTTGGGGTTATCAACCAAATTTCTTAACCTTGCTTAAAAGCCCTGAGTCATCTGTTGCTGCATGTGTATTGGGGCTACAGAGGTAGGCCATTCTGCTGTAGGGGCGGGTTTGTTTTGGTCAATTCAAACGTAATCATTGACTTCTGGAAATAGCTAATAAATTAATTACTTCTGTCCCCACCCCTTTATTCAAGTGCACAACAGGATTTGAATGTCTACAAGGAAACCAACAGTTGTGGGTGGGACCCGAGATGGAAACCAACAATTGGTTTATAAAAATAAAACACCTGAAAACTAAAACCAGATAAAAAGTGTCTGAAGGGTCACTACTTAATAAATGCCTTGTTTGTTAGCCCCACCGCCCATCATGAGGTTCTTCAGCTCCATCATAAAGCCATGTCCACAGGTACCCAGATTTTTTTGAAGCCTCCCTTGGAGGGTGGGAGGGAACTGAGATTTCATTTCGCAAGCTTAATGTTCTTTACGACTATGAACCAAACATTTTTTAATTGGGCTAATAGAAATATTTTTTGACAGCCTTAACAAAATCACCTCAGCAGGCATTAGTCCATTTTTTTTTCTCTCTATGCCAAACAATTCACCTTTTACTTGATTGTCAAACTTCAACACTGGCCACTGTTTCATCTCTTATCAGATCAGTTCTGTTTGAGCTGACTTTTCTGACAGCATACCAGTGATCACAGTGAGCATACCAGTTTTTCATAGTTCATTTATCTTTCTAGAAGTGGCAAATTCAGCCCACATAATGAAAATACGTCCACCCAGTAGGTGGCAGTATTCTAACGCTTAAGTTGTTTCAGAAGCACCGAAAAAAAGTCTTAGATAAACTAAAAACTATTGTAAAATAAAAGCACAGGTTTGTGCTTTATAAACAATTCATTGATGTTTTCTGGACATTTGATAAAGCTTTAGTTTGCTTTTGGTTTATGCAAAACCATTCTCTTCCACTTCGTCGTCAGTTTATAGCTCAAACTAAGATGAAGCAGTAGCCACTGTTTCATCTCTTATCAGATCAGTTCTGTTTGAGTTGATACGATCGCACTGAGATCAGTGGACCTCAATCATTAGAACAAAGAAAGAGATAAAAGCTTTCCATGATATTTTTAAAGGTGTAACATTATAGTTTTTCATAGCGTCTTCTAGAAAACCTCGTCTTCTAAATTTTTAACATACAAGCATATAGTGTCTCTCTCTAACCCGACCAATATGTGGAGCATATAGCCCATCACATTGACCTATTATCGCGAAGGATCAGCGGGTAAACGTTCAACTTTTCTTTCATTTTGAACCTGTATATGCACTCTCTCCAGCCCCTCTTATAGCCCTCGAGTCTGTCACACTTCAGTTTGATGGCTCTTTACAGCAGGGCGGGCTCGTGCCGCAGGGGGGAACTCAGCCTTTGATAGTCTTTATGCAGAACACATGTGGGACAGAACCTGAAGCAGCCCCGCTGAGAAGAGCTGGCCTCCAAAAGTCACCCTCGTCTTCATCACTTTCCATCAGTCGGCTCAGATCAGCTCCTGGCTGTCAATCACATCCAAACGAGAGACGGAAAACTCTAGCTTCTCATATGTTTGGAAAAGATTTTCACGATAATATTGTAAGTGATTTAAGTGTGAAGCGGGCTTAGCTTTGTACTGTGAAATGCTAATTATCTCCGCAAGACACCAATATTCCCTGAGCATGGCATTCCAGCAGGACTTGGCCTCATGGAGTGGGATTATGGGGAGGAGTGGGAGGGAATGTCCTCACAATAGGATTAGGTTGATTTTTATCTTCATTATGTCTGTAATGGAGCTTGAGAGAATGTCTGTTAATGCAAAGCTGGCCTTTGTTTGGGTCAGACAGCTTCCTATAGAGATGCTCAAATTCTTTTAAAGTTTAAGTTTAAATAGCAAATCTATTTAGTCTGCCGATAACTAACAAATTGTTTAAAAAGGATGCTAATGATTGTTAAAAATCCTTCTGCCTGTGCCTTGGCTTTTTCCGAATCTACTCTCCTCTAGCGCCCCCTGTAGAAGAGAGAGTTCATGGCAGGAGGTCTGTATTTATCCAATAACAAGGTTCTGCTTGAGGGCCCAGATCAGGTTGCATCTAATGCTATAGCAAGGACCTGCTGCTGAGAGACATTGCTATTTGAAACGGCTAGGGTTTCAAGGTGCCTAACAAAGCCTGTGGAAAGGAAATTATATAGAGGGAGAGGTGGGGGAATGAAAGCAGGAGGCAAACGAGGGGAGTGGGGAAAGAGGATATGGAAGACTTATTCAGGAGAGAATGGATCGGGAGGAGAAAAGATTGTGGTTAAAAAATGTGTAAATTATAGAGGGAAGAGGAATTCGTCGTGTTTAATTGTTCAGTGGTACGAGAAATGCACACGTTTAAAAACGGGTTCCACAGTGGGATTCGTAAAAGGGATTATCTTTCTTTGAGAATATATTATAATTCTTTGTAGTTTTTTTTGAGTCTCCAGATCTCATTAGTCTTTTTTCTCACCTGGGTACTTTCGTCCTAGCACTGTCCCACACACCCGTCACCAATTTATTGTATTTTTGGACACAGAAAATAGGCGTCCAAGAGTAAAGGTCTCTACACACCAGTTGGATTTGAGATTCACTTCAATCTTCAGATGGTTCCTCAGCAGAGTGCTCTTCTCTGGATCAAGGAATTATAAATGCAATGAAACTCTCTGCATGAAGATGGCATTTGCGGTACAACAGTATAAACTTTTCAGTTATCGTCAACTTTTTCTTCCCCCTTTTCTGGTTCTGTCTTATCTTGTCCTGTTTCCTGCGCGAATTGGCTATGAAAATGTGGGATGAGCGCCATCAGGTGGTTCTTTTATGTCGTTCTCACGATATCAAAAGAGCCAGGTTTCATTGGTCGTTCTCCTGGCGAATAACCAATCCGATATGGTTTTCAATTGAGATGCGTTCTGATTCTGCAGTAAAGACTGTGGCCATAAGTGAGAGGTGGATAATATTAGTTCAGAGTCCACTGATGGTCATGGATGCATTGCGCAGCATTGTTTTATTAAAAGGCCTTTATATAACAAATTTCAGGGGAAGCTCATAAGGACTACCAATCATCTATTCCTACCTACAATTATGAATCAGCATTTTTTTTATTGTATATAAGGGCATTGCTGTCAGAGATACATCAGTATTGGGTCAAGCTGCCCCACCTCAATAAAGACCAATAACAGCATTTGTTTTGAAATGAGTAAGAATGACGCAACCCAGCTATTCTTTAATGTTGAGTTCAAATATAATGTGTCGGATTCAAAAAGGTTATTATTTGTGATACTTTTGGTCTTAAAGGAACATTACACATTAAAATGTGCTAAAATGTTTGATCGTCTTTCAGTTTTGTTTTACAGACACCAAATCAGTGCCATCAGTGCCACCTAGTGGTGAAAAGAAGGGATAATCCTTGGAAATACAAGACATGGCTTGTGTTTAATTTTAATTCTGGCACAAAATAAAGTTTAAAAGCATTTTTTTTTTACATTTTTCACATTGTTTTGACTGTCTGGTTTTTCGGGAGGGTAATGAATTTTTATTTTGAAGCATTTAGATTTTTGTTTAAAACCTAAAAACAGTTTGGGGATTTTTGAAGTTAAAAAAAGACTATATTTAAAGTGGGAGGGTTTTAAAAGAGCACCACGCTTGCAACCAATCTACGGGTAAAGAATGTTTTCATGATCTAGAGTAGGGACCATTTTTAATAACAGATACTTGCCTTAAGGCCTCTACACACCTATGCGAATTTTCGGTCCGACGTTTCATATTACAATAATCCTCGATCGAAAATCATTGGCGCCAACAGAAGCTCACACCACGAAGAAGTGGTGCCAATGAAAAGCGTTTCGGTCGCAATGTGTAGAGGCCTTTAGTCACAGAGACTATAAAGTGCCCCAAGTATTCGGTTTCCAACCATCCATCTACATTACACCGGCCTGGGGTGACACAGTGTCAGTGATGTATGTCTATCACAATAGGTTATCTTGGTGTAAGGGTAGGTTTGTTTTGGTATTTGACTGTCAGTCAGAGAAAAAATGATGAGGCAGGTGTAAAGAAAAGCTGCAGCAAAGAATACTTTCAGAAAGAAAAATAATAATGACTGATTTGTTTTTTTACAAATTACAAATTGAGCAAACAAAAGGAAAATCTGAATCAAATATTTTTTTTTTTACATCTTTACTACCTTTTGCCTTCAAAACGACATCGATTTGTCTAGCTATGCTTGCACAAAGTCAGGGGTAGGATTATAGTCATAGGCATGCAAAACCAAGTGGTGAACTGAAAAAGAAACAGCGATGGAGGACACATTTACATGGGTAAGGAAGAGCCAAATGTCTTATTATTGGGAACAGCAACAAGACACAAGGTAGTTAAACTCCAGCAACAAGGTCTCTCCCAGATTTCAAAGCAGACTGGGTTTCAATGTGTTTGTTAATGTGTGAATTATGCTATTAAACCTTTACCCTAACACCAGCTATATATGTGAAAAATAACATACAATAAAATAATAATATAGTTATATATAATAATATAGAAAATAATATAATGGTTTATTTTGATAAAACTTCTCAATTGAACTGATTAAGTGTGGGTGGGAATACTTTTTATGTACGATGGTGACTGGAAGATGGATGATTAAAATATTGGTAGTGAGTGAGACACAGCTCAGACCGATTAACTGATATTAACTAACGCCTCTTGAGCTGGTTCTGATACAAAGAAAATCACACATTTCTACAGCTAAGTTTTTTGTTACCTTTAAGCGTTCAGGTGGAGTCTTAAAGGTGTTAAATGCGATATGTACGGCAATCTTAATGTTTGAATATGTTAAATAATAGAAGAATCAACACGTCAGACTCAGATATAAGCGCGCAAAGCTTTGTTTCTTATTCAAATTCAGTCAACTTGCACACACGCGCACACGCACACACAGTGGTTTTTCAGGGGCCCCAGTCGGTGTTCGGTTACACATTGCTCTCCATTTTCTGGAAGGAATGACCACATCGGTTGCCTGGGGGATCTAACCAGGAAGGACAGCCGGCCGTGTCGAGCTGGAAATAGTCTTGAAGCTTTGACAGACATGAAAAATTTCAGAGCAAATCAATAGAGCGATGTGCTCTCAGAGACGATCTCATTTCTTATTTAGTTTGACCTCCCTGGAAGAATCTCCATTTGCATTTTCTTTATTTAATCGTGCATGTATTTATTTATAAGTTTAGCCCCTCTGGCAGCATATCTGTGTTTTTTTTCTCCTGCTGATCTGCTCTAGAGATGTGTTTAATGCAAACAGGAAGCATTAGTGTAATGTGGGGTCAAAGGTCAGCAGTTTGGTGTGTGGGTTGGATGAGGTGAATCCTTGCTTTAAAGTGAAGCTTAACAACATTTGGATCATTCCTGCTTGTAATATACAGATCCACACACACCAGAAGGGATTTTCTGCTGTTTTTCTCCAGTGGCTTCTGTTGTTTCCCACTTTCTTAGTGTCATCCAATAGGATTACCTCTCATTTGCATAAAGTAACCATAACTTTAAGGCTTGTGTGTGGTTGCCAGACATTCCAAATAAACTACTTTCGTCAGTTTGGCACTTTTTCTCAGAAATTGCTTAGATTGTGTTGTCTTTTGCAGAGTGAATGCAAATAATCAGTCAACAGTTTATTTCAGATCAATTATGAATATTAGTTGTGTTAATTCATGTCAAATTCTATTGTAAAGTGCACAGCTATGCACAAAGAGTCTCGAGTCCACGCACCCCACTTTCATTTCCTTTTAACTGACCCATTAATATTAAGGAAAAAAAAAACATTTTTATTCATAAAGTAAACCAATAAGTTTTACCAAAAAATATAACTTGAATTAAATAATCATAAAATGTTTTATGTTTTAAAAGCAATTTACCACAATTTTCAAATCAAATTTTATTTAGTCTGTGGTAAACTGGTGTCCCATATATAGGGGAACACTGAAAAGGACCCTGAAAAGGAAAAAGCGGGGAAAAAGTGAATGAATTTATACATTTTTTGAAGTTTTTTTTCAGTGCTTTTCAAACTTGTTGTACATAGGAACCATTGGAATGATTATTTAATCCACTTGACTCCTTCCTGCTTTTCTTAGCTTTTAATGGCAAGCAGCAGAGATCCACTTCAGCTAAACACACTAGAACTCCATTTCCCATAACCACCTTCTTGCTCTCTCCAATAAAACCCTCACAGGTGACTTCACTTCTCCAATCAAGAAATCAACGTCAATATCTTTAATGAGTGAGTTTCATTTCATCCTTAAGCAAAATTTCTGTAATGAAAAACATACTTGGAAACATATTATATACAAAATAAAAAGGTTCATAATCTTTTAAGCAGTTTATTTATAGAAAAACTCTGTTAGAAATATAAAAGGTGCATTATGAATTTGTAGCCTCACGTTTAGAACATTTCCAGTAGCTGCAATTCAAGTGGAACGAGGGATGCCCGGCTCATGCTTACATACCAGATGAACTGGTACAAAGGACACGTAGCACCCAACAAAACACAATTCTGGCTTTTGGGGATAGCTTGAAATTTAGTTACATTTTTTTAAATTAAGGTTTGGTGTGGACTGGAAACATTAAAACAACATGGGTTTGTGCAAAACACTGTTCAATAGTACATTTTCTTTATCAGTAAACTATATGTCTGATCATCTAAGAGAAATCATCTAAGTGCAGTGATGTCACTTTTCACCTGGCCACGCCCCCTTCACCAAGACTCAGTTGCTAAAAAGGGCTCGAGTGCAGAGCAAAAAAAATTGACTTGACTGTGATCCCAAAATGCCTGCTTTCTGTGGATGTAGAGATTTGGCCATAAATGGGATTTCCTGACATTTATACTTTCCTGATTTCAACACTGTATTAACCATCCTGCAGTAAACATTTTTTTATACGATGTATTGTGTTTGATATTTTGGAAAAATAAAAACATGTACACGTTTGGAGCTAAAATATCGTTTTCAGTGTTAAAAAGCCCCTAAAAACATAACTTTTCAAAACATTTGCAATGGCAAACTTATTAAAAATATTCAAGATCTTAAAAAAAATATAGAAACGTAAATAAATCTAAATATCTAAAATATAATATACATTATAGTTTGATAAATATACTGTAAAATAAACCAAATAATATTTCTGAACAGAAAAACTGTTCAGACGTTTAGAGCATGTTTGGACTAAGTTACAACATCATTTAAAACAAGTTACAACAAGTCATTTTTAGGCAAAGTAATATAAACTTTGTAACTTTATTATTTTTTCGAAATAATATGCTTGATATAATTTTCAGTACAATCCCCAGCTCCTTTACATTACACAATATATCCACAAAAAAAATCTGAAAATGTAATTCTGAGTAGTAATGTTTATAGTGCAAAAATTGACAATGAAGAGTTTTTCGACAAAATAGAAATTCATAAATCCCCTCAAAAAGCAAAGACAAAGTCAAAATAATGTGAAAATTGTAACAAAAATCCAGGTCGAACGTCTTGTTCCAAAAATTTTTGGTCCATTGTGCTTTTTGTGCCAGAGCTTTGAAAACACGAGCCATATTACATGTCTTGTACTTCCAAGGGTCAAATCCTTCTTTTAACCACAAGATGGCACTGATTTGGGGTTTGTAAAATGAAACCGAAAGACGATTGTGGATTTTCTCAAATTTTCATTTGAATTACCTTCCAAATTGTATGTCATAACTCTTCTAATCTTCATTCAAAAACTAAAATATCAAAACTCATAGCTTTTTTTAAAACCTACACATTATATTAGGAATCAAAATTAAACAATAGGTTGGTCACATCACTCCTACTTAGTTCATTACATCCGGTGTGATTGGAACATGCACCGGTGCGTGCTGAGATTTCTAAGGGTTAAAATAAAGACAAGAGCCAGAGATTACCTGTTCATACTGTTGAATTGGTAGCCATTATATTAGCCTAATCTGCATCAATGAAAACTGTCCAAACTCTCTGAACTTGCTCTTGAGAGAGTGACGAGCTCATCCTGTATTTCTCCATTACACGTCAGCATTTTCTACCCACACCCCCACCGCTCCACTGCGTAAGCTTCCAGAGTCGTCCTTCAGAAGGGCATCACTTTTTGTTTCTTCTCAAGTCTGTGATCAGAAGCTCTGAGGGCAATCCTTAACAATCTTACAAGCACATACTTCCTCACGCTTGCCAAGGGTTGAATCCCAAAAAAAGCCATTGCTAAGCCTTTCACTCCCTCATGGATGGTAGCCATGCAGAACATATGTCTGTCAACAAGACTAATAACACATATCCTGCAAGGAGACAGCTTTTGCTCTCACAGTTGTAGCGCTGGGTATATGCTAGACACCTGAGATACGACTTGACTTCTAAATAAACTACACACATGTTAGTTCTTAGCATTAAAGTGTGCGTCTCAAAAGAAGTAGGAGGTGAAGGAGAGAAAGGTTCATTACGAGCTGCATGTAGAGTCAAGTGTATTGATGCTTTTTAACCTGAAAGGATGAGCTTTTACAGTTTTTATCCGCTGACTACACACAAAACGCTGACTCAACACTAGAATGCCCTGCTTGTGTTGGATAATAAGGCATGGAGATAAAACAAACCGTTCAGCCGGGTCAAGAAAGTGACCAAAGATCCTTTTCTTGAAGTCAGTTCCCTCATGAGGATGCGAGGAAAAAAGCTGGGTGTGGTTTTCTGCAGACATCAGAATATATAATTTGAAGCATTTGCTGACTAACAAAAAGGGGAAATAATGAACGCAGCAAATCCAGGAGCACAAAGGACATTCCAGTCTATTGTTCTTCTTATGAGCTCTATACTCCAATAATAGATTTTTGAGAACCAACTCAACTCAAAAAGTGCAAACTTCAAATTTCAAATATGGAATTTGAATGTAATTTTTTATGCTTTTCTTTGAATTTCAAAGACAACTAGTCGTAACACCTTTATCCAACTTCAGGTATCACCAGGCTCAAGTAATGGATGTTGCCTGAGGTGGGTCGTGGTTTTTAGGATCGTATCAGCTGTATTTGCTTTATTGAAGGTTGGGTGTAGCATGAGGTCAGTGTGATTGGCCACCAATGAGGAACGGAATTTTTTTTTCACTTCAACAAGTATGTCTATGGTAATACCCCGGTCTTCATTAGTTTTCAAGCAATAGAAATAACAATTCAACTTGGATGCCTTTAGTGTGTAAAGAAACATCCATCAGTGGCGGCCAGTCAATAGTGACTCACCACTCTCTAGTCTTGTAGTCAAGACCGCCTTGACTGAAACCAAGACCCAGATCAGAGAGTATAGAGGCATGCTTAGCCAAGTCACCTATGACCCTTTTATTAGAACTTGCTATGTGTCAGGAAGACTTCCATATTAAGTTTAATTTAAAGTTATACCAGTCTCTGCATGTGTGTGCCAATCACAGCAGCTGTTTGGAATAAAGTATTAATGATGTTTAATTTTTATTTCAAATATAATGTGGTGGTTTCTAAAAGCTTATTAGTTTAGATATTTTCTGTTTTAAATGAACATTACAAGAGTCATGACACAAAATTTGCAATTTAATTCAAATTAAAATGCACGATCGTCTTTCAGATTTATTTTACAGACCCCAAATCTGTGCTGTCATTTAGCGGTGAAGATCAGGGATAACCCTTGGAAGTACAAACCCAAAAAGTTCTGGAACAAAAAAAGCTGAATGACACAAAAGGTGCTTGGAACAATGTTTGTGAGAGGTTCACCTGTTTATTTATTATACAATTCATTATACTCAATTCAAATCATTATTTTGACCTTGTCTTTAAATGTTTTGGATTTATGAATTTTTCTTTAGATTGTTGTCATAAAACCTAAAAACAGTTAATTCTTATTTTTTTTGTAGTGAGAAAAATGACAAAATGTAATACTCAGAATACAATTGTACAATTTATTAGGGATTTATTAAAGATGTAAAGAAGCAAAACACAATCTCAAAAGGCTCCGGGCTTCTAAGGGTTTCTTTTTATATATATAAACCTTTGCTTAAATGAAGAGCCAAAGACAGTTATTATTAGTCATTTTGATATTTCTATTTCAAAATGTTCACTTTTCTAGTCCTAATCTATTGAGATCACAAAATCAATTGCTATGTTCATATCAAATTTCAGCTTCCTAGAATTACTTTCCGTCATTTTGTCATCCATCTTTTGCTCCAGACAAAAAAGACTAAACGCATCTCCCCCGAGACCATTTGAGCTACAACCTCCAAACTTTGCCAATGCATCCAAACTGGTCTTACTCAGGTTGCTATATCTTTTCAGACTGGCACCACTAAAGGATTTAGGAAATCGCTGAGAATGCTGGGAATTTTTCCATTGGCTTATCATGGGGTAAACTGTAACTCAAACAGAGAACCTCATAGGAACTTCAAACTGACCACAATTTGTTGAGATAACCAGTCATACCAGCCAAGAACATACCAGCCACTGAGCAAAAGTATTTGGTTTTATGACTTGTAATGGCCATTGAAAACAAATGGGTGAAGGCAACGAAAATATCTTCAAAATAAAACATCAAAGAGAAATGAGGGTTTGTTAATAAAACATCGACAACGATATGACATCACTAACATCTCCCTAGCAACCAAACTGTTTACCATAGCAACCACATTTTCTGGATGGTTTGTATAACTTTTATTGACGAAGGGAACTTTATATTATTTCAACAACCCATGGGAAATTTGTATAATGTCTCTATAAAAGCCAAACCCTAACCAACTCAATTTTGGCAACCAATCAATATAAAAAAAATCTGCACTTTTACATCAAAGTTTGTGTACAAACATTAGCCGTCTTTATTGATGTGGTATTTGACTGTGTTTTTACACGGTATTTGTTGAGCGCTCTAAGAGACAATATAGTCTGAATCCTCCCGCTGATTGTTCTGGGCGTACTCAGAATTGACAAACCGACGTACCCTTAGGGTCCCTAGAAGCACCACCTTCATCCCGGGTAATCCTTATAATCACTTTAACGCAGACCTTTCCCAAAAAAATCCAACAACAAACCCACCTCTGCTCTTCCATCTCTCAGGCTTACCATATGCCTCACAATTAGCCCATGTTGAGTAAACATCACTTAACCCAGTTTAAAGCTGATGAGCTAATTGAGTTTAATTACAGCTGCACTATTGTGGCAAGAAAGCCTGGAGGGAAGGCATTTGTTCTAATTAAGAGGCCACTGTTTGAGGTGCTGCCTTGTGTCATGAATTCCACTGCTGGGCTGAGTGAACAAGCTACTCACTGAGAAACATTATTTGCTATATGTCATGAATTAAAGCAGGGGCGGATGAAAACACATGTTTAAATCAAGGTGTAATTCAGAAATCCAGTACCAAACAAAGAGAAAACATTGGACCTGGTACAAAACAAACTCAAACAAGATGTAGCTTTCACAAACATACAGTGCATGGACCATAATAGTTTTTTTTTGTTGTTGTTATTTATCAGGTTTTTAATTTTCTAACATGTTTTACACATATTTCCAACCTGCAGCCTTAAGTGCAAAGCAAGTGCTGACACACCAATGAAAGATATCTCAAATTAATTTATCACTACTAAAAATGTAGATAGAGATGCACTGCCTGTCCAAAAAGTCCCATCAAAAAGTACTTCATAGGACTGTCTTTTGCTGTAGGCATTGTTTCTGCAATGCCATCCAAGATCTTCCATTGATAATGATAAAGTCTGAGCGCTGCACCCCAAAGAATCTCAATGGGGTTAAAGTTTGAATTCTGTTGTGGCCAATCCATACGTCTCATGCTCCCTGAACCACTCTGTCAGAGAAATCCCTTGATGGAATAACCTGCTCATTCAGTATATTCAGGGAGTATACTGAATACTTTTATACCTTTAGTAAAAAAAAATCCAGACCATCCTCCAATAATGTTGAAGAACGGTTATGGAATTCAAGTTGATGCAACAAAGCGTTTCTAAATGGTACATGAACAATTATGACCGAACGCTCATCAAAATGGTCATAAGCTATATCCTATTAACGCATAGGTGTATGAAGATCAAACTTGGTGGATGTTATAATTACCATGATCTAAGGTTACCAGCCGAGTTTCAGAACATTGCCCCCTAGTGGTCAGGAAATATCGGCTTTTTTCTTATAATCCCATTTCAGTTTATTATACGTTCTGAGTCATCATGCCAAGTTCGGCCATTCCATTTTGTGGCTTTGTGGCAAGTCTAATTTAAATATGTATCTCATTTGAAAACCTGGCCTCAAACATACAGTGAGCCAGTACTTAAAGTTGAACTCTCGAAATCTGGCAACAACACCACATCAAGGTTGAAGTTTATAAAACAACTTAATGGGGATAAAACACGTGATTTTAAAAGTTTTAGTTAGTTTTCCAGCTCTGTTTTCTTTTATCTTTGTTCTATTCCCCTATTGTCGCAGACTCATTTTTCTAGCATACACGTCTATATTTTTTTACAGCTCAAGTGTATTATTGATGTCATTTAGGTCATTTGCTGTGGTCTTGAAATCCAAACCAGGTCCAGATTGTGTGTGCTGCCTGGTCTCGGGGCTGATAAGATCCCAAGGCAGCAGCTGGACAGAGGCTGAGCCCTTAGCTAGCATCCACGAAGGTCCTTGAGGGTCCGCTGGCTCAGTTTACAGTGACAGCTGGCCTGCTGATGGAGGGGAGATGGGACAGGCTGGGGCGAGGCGGCTGTTCCTCAATGGAACTGTGTAAAAGGGCTGCTTGTTGTCTAAGGCCAGGGATTACCTTTACCGAGGCCTGGAGATAAACATCCCTGGGGGAGGCCGGGTTGTGTTGTGAGAGCTTAAAACTCAAGGATGAGGAGTCACTGCTGGGCAGAGACTGGGATGGTAAATGTGAAAATATGTGGTCGGCAATAGTACTGACTTAGCAGAAGAAACTTTGAGGAATTTGTTCCATTTAACTCAATTTCTCTGTTTTTATACTTCCATGTCCAAGAGATGGATGAACAGGAAGGAGCTTGAACCCAGAGCTTTAGGCCATCCGGTCCAGGCCCCGATACTAATACTCTTGGCTTTGCGAGAGATTTCCTGAACTTGGTGGCCTGCTCTGTCAATAAAATGTGGAAAATTCTTTTTGGCTCGGAACAAATGATTATTTACTTTTTTCCTTTGGATTATGTGTTCTCATTACGTCTCCGAAGAGTCTCTCAGCTGAGTAATTCCTGAAAAAGCCCCTCACCCTGAGGCTTGCCCTCTGGACTTAACTTTATGACGACAAGGTGTTTAGGTTACCTGCCCTAATTGTGACGAATTTGTCTGGAATGTGCTTTTCCATAGCAATACTGTTATGGTTCATTTACAAGCAGCAGCAGTTGTGCCCAAATCTTGCTGCACTACAGCAATCTATGTTGTAGATATCTATAACAATCTCATCTTCCAGACATTCTTCTACTCAACCAAACCGATAGTTCATACAAAGTATGGATGCACTTTTTGTGGATGGGTTAACAATATTGGCAAAAAAATTGCTACAATTATTTCTTGGGGAAATTCCTTTTGCATTCATTACTGCAGCAATATGTCGTGGCATGGAGTCTGTGCCACTGCTCAGGTGTGCCCAGAATGTTCTGATAGTGGCCTTCTCCATTGTTGGGTCTTTGTATCGAATCTTCCTCTTCACAATACCCTGTAGATTTTAAGTTGAGTTTGCTGGCAAATTAAGAACAGGCAATCCTTTGTCCTTAAACCAGGCACTGGTAGCTTTGGTACTGTGTGTAGCTGCCAAGTTTGTTGGAAAATTGCCGTTTTTGGCATTTAAAGTGGATCAGCAGCAGGAAGCATGATGGGCTTTTAAAACTTCCTGGTTGATGGCTGTGTTGATCTTGGACTTTAGAATGGATTCTGTGCCTCCCCTTTCTTTCTACAGACTCTGAGACCTTGATTACCAAAATTCAGTAACATCAGACAACATAACTTTGGATCACTCAGGAGCAGTCCGCTCGTTTTTGTCTTTAGCCCAGGAGAGATGTTTCTGATGCTGTTTCTTGTTCAAGAGTGGCTTCTCTAATGGAATTCTAAAACTGAAACCCATGTTTTACCTGCGTCTGTGTGTGATAATTCTTGCTCCAGTTGCAGTCCACTCTTTCTGAATCTCATTTATAAAGTTTTTGTTTCACAATCCTTTCCAGGGTGAGTGGAATCCTATCTCTGTTGCGTGTTTTTCATTCACCTCTTCAAGCAGCACATGTTTGCTCTTTTGGCCAATATAAACTCTATTGTAGAGTTCTAGCACACTCCTGAACACCAATCAATGAATAAAGAAAAAATGTAAAGGTTTCACAACACCAAACTTTTAAAGTTGTAAAATTAACCCTCAAAATGGAACTCTATGACAGTTTTTTATTCTTTAAGTGGCATACACCAGATGAAGCTGTGGCTGCATCTGTTTTAAGTGATTCCACTTATGAGCAAAAACCTTTGGTTCTTGATAAAAGCTTTTTGTGGTTTCTTGGTTTTCAGTTTCTCCTAGCAATTCTTAAATCACTTGCTGCCTTTCACGCCATAGTGATAATGTCCTGTGCAACGAGCCTATAGTTTGCGAAAAAGCAAAGGTCTGTGATGTTACTAGTTATTTATTTTGTATGATTGAAATTATTGTTTTCAAGCCGGCAAATAAAACAGCAGCATTGTGGAAATAAGTGGTCACATGGTATATGTTTATGTTTACGTTTATGTATATGTGAATGATGAAAAATGGTTAGAAACAACACAAATACATCGTTTGCAATCAGAAATTTGATCATTTTGTACATTTTTTAGCTACAAAAAGGCTGCTACATAAATATTTCTAAAATATTTGAATATTCACATATTTCCAGAACGGCTATTATTAATATTAAACTAGAGTCACGTGCCAGAGACACAGTGTTGACCTAAGAGCAGCCCTCATAATCTGTCTGTTAGAAATCCTCCTCTATGAAGACTCTTGCAGAACTAAAGCAAAGAGAACCTTTCACAGAGAGGCCAGAGCAGGAACTTTAATGGCTTGTGGGATGCATGTAGAATGTGCTGGAAAGACTTATTGAGTTTCAGAAAATGATGTTTCACCCTCAGTTTCTCCCCTCTGGTGAGAATCTGTTCATCCTCTCAGTGGCGTGTCCGTACAGCTGGAATAAATAAAACTAGTTTTTAAATGTTTCCCATGTGTTTCCCAGTTACAGGCCTACGGCTTCATCCCCAGCATAGAAATTGACTTTGACCATAAAACGGTGCTGTTGTCATTCAGACCATGGGGCTAACTGCGGACAATTGTACTGTCTATATTCATAAACTGTAGTAGAGCACATGGCTTACAGTCAGTGCACATCAGTAGAGCACATTGCTCACAAGGGTTGTACAAGAACAAGAGATAGAAGCAAACTTTTATCTCAAAACAAGGGAAACATTACAAAACTATTCATAAAATCATCAGGAGTACAAGTGATATTCATTGATTTATGTTCTGAGTGGATGCTAACGCTGTCACTATAGCGGGTGGATGATGTGAAACTAGACACTGGCATTCTTACTTTTTTCTATCCCTATGACATTTACTTGTTTAAACATGTAAATGGTTTCAACAGTGGATAATAACATACTTTTGCAAAGCTTACACCTACATTTTTTATTTACATTTTGTTAAATATTATGATATACAGTATATTGTATCGTGGCCACCGTAAAAAGAGAAGTGGGGGTGCACCCTGGACAGGTTGCCTGTCCATCACAGGGCAACATTCACTCACACATTCACACCTAAGGGGAATTTAGATTGTTCAATGAACCTAACCGCATGTTTTTGGTATTGTGGGGAAACCCACGTAAGCACTGGGAGAACATGCAAACTCCTTTCAGGAAGGTCACCAGCAAGCCTCAAACCGACAATCTTCTAAGTGGAAGGCCGCAGTGCTACCCACTGCGCCATCGTTCTACCTGTGTCCGTACATCAATATTCTAAAAGTGTAAATAAATAGTAAACAAGGACTTTACAATGCAATTTATCCTTGTAATGGAAAACTAATTCACAAATAAGGAAGTTACATCATAACTTGGAATGTACTAGTTCTTTAAATGCAGTTGTTAACATTGTACTTGACCCCCCCTCTCAATTGCTGTCTCTTTTTTCATCAATGCAACATGTTTATTTAACTGTTAGTGTTTTAAGGTAAAAAAGCTGTTTTTTCAGTTAAATATTCTAAACCTTGCTTCCAGACTAAATACCCATTACAAAACCTTTTTAGAGTGTAGTTTAATTTGTATTTGAGTGCGTACTATCTATGTATAGTCTTATAACATATTGTTACACTCCAACAATATACCATAGTGAACAACCCATATGTATCGTGGAACTACTGGGAGATATCATAGACAATCTGGAGGGTATTTGCTTCTTGGAGTGATTGTGATTCTAGTCACTTCTGAAACTTCTTTGCCTTGTTTTCTTGTTTTATGTCATTTTTCCTAGGAGACAATTTTCCTTTACTCACAATGTAAATGAAAAATGTTTTAAAATGAGCTCTTTCCATCACTTAGAGTAAAAAGACATTAACACTGCCTCCTAGTAGATGGGGGTTATGAAATGCTCTCATACAAGTCAGACTAGACCTTAACCTGCTTAGCTTTGTAATCTCAAAATTTCAAAAGTTGGTTAAAATAGTGTAAAATATTGTGATGCAAATCATATGGTAGACATAATATCGATGTTTGCATCATAGAGTGAGCAGAGCGTATCGTTACGCCTCTTGAGTTAAACTGCAGTAAATTACTATACTTGAAGGCCTCGTCTGCCTGTAATCTGATGCAGAAAAATTAGATGACACCAATGGTACCAATTAGATTTCCAAGATGTCCCTGGTTAGAGTCCTTGAGTTAGATTTAAATATATATGCTCTTAACACATCTTAATGTAACGTGAAAAAATGCAGACACCTCACAAAGGTCCTAAAGGTCTGTATTAACCACATTCATCAGGCTTCAAACATGTTTTATTCTGCTGTAAATTTAAGTGCTTTTAACATCGGTATCAATGGAGTCATTTCTGGGATCTGCTTCAAGTGACCAGTGATTTGCATTTCGCTCATTTCCTATTGAACCTCTGGATGCAAAGTGGGAATCTGCCACTTGCTATTTCCTCATGGTTCACTCTCAGTCCAAAATCATGTACACCCATAGTGTGACCAGAGCTGCTAACCAGTAAATACAATGCAAACCTAATTAAGATTCATAAGTCAGAACAGAGATGAATGAATATTTGGTTGACCTGTGACTTGATAGCTTGAACAAAAGATACTGGTAACATCTGCCACTGGTAGACAAGAGCTTGCTACGAGCATTCTCTAAACATATGATTTTAAAGCATCTGTAAAAACCTGAATTTAACCCTATAAAGCTTGTGGAAGTGTCAGCGAATTCCATTTGCAATAAAATAATAACCATATATGATAGAGCTATGTGAAGTAAGACTTCCATAACAAAAATGTAATGTTAGATCACTTTCATATAACTATGTGCACAGAAAACCTTGCAGAAAAAAGTTGCAAAACTCCAAAATAAAAATAAAAATATTACTATCCAGACAGTGGTGTTCACAGCACTTCCGACATGCATAAACCTTGCCAAACTTTTGAAACTTTTCTACTTTTCGCAAACGACATCTTTTTTGACATATCGCTATATAAAGTGATACACTTACTGCATTTTAAAGCATTTTGTGCAATACAAACAAACAAACAAAATTAAAATTTTATTTTGATTTCAAATATAATGTGTAGGTTTCAAAAAGAATATTAGTTTGATATTTAAAATGTGAGAAATTGTGCTTTCATTTTACAGGCCAAAAATTGGTGCAAGCAGTGCCATATAGTGGTGAAAAGAAGGGATAACCTCTTGAAGCACAAGACCTATGATATGGCTTGTATTTTTCAAAGTTCTGGAACATAAAATGCACAATGGAACAAAAAATGTTTGGAACAGTGTAAAAGGTTCAGGAGAGGTCTGCTTGTTTTTTGATAAAATTTTAACAAAACTTTTACCTTTTCTTTGTTTTTTTGATGGAATTTATGAATTTCTATTCTGTTTCAACACTTTTGATTTTTGTTCTAAAATACAAAACATTTAGTTCACAATTAAAATAAAACAAATAAAAATTACTAGTCAGAATTGAATTTGTTTTTGTACAATTTCAGGTTTCTTGTGGGATTATTGTGTAATGTAATGAAAAAATGTTTGTACAAAAAGAAGCTGGGGTTGTACTAAACAATTATATCAAGCATTGCCACAAAAAAAAAACGGTTTTAAAGATTATTTATTAGAGCAATATTTAAAGTAGTAAAAAATGCTCAAAAGGCCCTTGACTTCTAAGGGTTTTTACGTTTCAGCTTTCGGGTTTAATTAATGATAATGTAAATGTTCTGATTTCTGCCTTTGAGAGATCGTTCCCTCTTTTCATTGGATGATTGCAAGCTTCTTGTGAGGAGGCATGATTGGATGGGTCGGTAGAAAGTAGGATCCTTTGACTGTTTGGTGAGCACCTTCCATTTAGAAATTGGTAAGTGTTTAATAGTTTTAAAGCAATGTGGACTATTCCAAGTTGGTTTAACTACAGCAGAAGACTGTCTGTGAGTCTACTTCATGTGTGGTTCCTCTGTCTAAAACCTCTTCACTGGCGTCTGCAAACTGTGTATTGATTGACGAGAAAATCTCATAATAATAATCCTAATAATTCATGATTTAATTATAGCTCTCTCACTCGTAGTATAGACTCAAAAGTCTGTCTGGAATAAGGAAAGAAAATAGATGAAGCTTTTACTGGTAGCTCTCCATCATGTGAGCGAGAGGCAGGGAGCTAAGGTTACACACGTCCATGTTTTTCCTCAATCAGACCCTAAATGTGGTGACTTGCTGGAGAGCGTATGTTGAGCTTGAACATGTGATGGTTTAAAGTTCACTGGGAATCTTGTTTAAGGTACACCGAATGGCAGAAAGTGGAACTTGTGTTAGTTGCAAGTCTTTGGAATCATTTACAAATGCTGCATGTTTATTTATTTAGGGACTGTGATCATAAATTTCAAATGCACGGCTACCTGTCTGAAGTTTCTTTCTGAGTTTACGTATGAGAGTTTTGGTTCCCAAGTTTGGTTGTAGTCAAAAAATATTCATGATGTTAGCTGAATGTGGCCCAGCTGTTCAGCCTAAAGGCAAAGAGATGGGTACCCTGCCTGAGATTAATAAGCAGGTTTGAAGATGGATTAATTAATAGTCCACATGCTCAACTTCTTTTTGTTGGGGCTCACATTGTTAAGCACGAGAGAAAGTGGATGGACGCCGCGAACAGTAGTCTAGAATGTCTGAGTCATTGGGGCTCAGCTGGATTCCCATCCTCCGGAAGAGCGTGCCGGGTCCTGAACCGCTCATTTCCGACCAGGAGTTGATGAGTCCCACACCTTTGATCCGGAAACCCACGTGCCACTGGACTGATCGGGGTGAAGGCACCCCGGAGCATTCCCAGCGTACTACCCAGGAGCCAGTCCTCGTCTGACCTGCTCACCACCATACCTGAAGGCTGATTGACTCTTTTAATTATTTATTACGTCGCCATGATTTTAAATAATCACCCTGAGCGGCTTTGAACAGTGGCAGTATGTCCGTGTTTCTCTTGTCACCCGTTACAACATGCAGTATGCAGCAACAGCAGCAGTGCCCACTACCAGCACCATCACATATTTTTTTGTATTTATTAGTGGTGTAACAAATGTATCGTTGCAGGATTTATTGCAACACAAAACTATCACAATTCGTATCGAGCTAAAGTGTATATGCTTTTTGGGGTGATTGTGATTCTAGTCACTTCTGAAACTTCTTTACCTTGTCCTGTTATGTACAATTTACTAGGAGACAAATATCCATTACTCATATTTAAAATAAGAATTATTATAAAATTAGCTCTCTCCATCATTTAGAGTAAAATAAATGACTCAATGCAAACACTGCCCCTAGTGGATGCATGGCATCAAACACTCAAATCAAACTAGAACCTAGCCTTCTTAGCTTTGTGGTCTTAAAACTTTTAAGGTTCCATTTTTTTCAATGTTGGCTCATTATTTGTAAAATATTGTTATTTATATCGTGAACATATTGTCGAGGTATACTGTAAGCAGAGTCTATCGTTACATCCCTAGTATTTATAGTGTGTTTAGTCACTTATGCTCTTAAATGTGTGATTTGGGGATTGTTATTTTGTAGTTTTCTAGAGACTGCACTGGGTGGCAGCTTGCAAGTGGTCCTCTTGTAACTAATAGGACGGTCACAGAAGTATCAACAAAAGCCCAGGTCTGGTTTCAAAACACCATATGGCATTATTAAGACAAACCAACATGCGTCGTGCTTGCGTGCCACTTTAGAAACATAGTCAATTCCTTCAATCAATATAATCGGATATGTATATGGTGTTTGAGAGAGGCTTCGTGAATGTGCAGTGTCTATTTTTATTCCGGTGGTTATGGTGCACGTGGTCCCTGGGGTTCTTTATGGAGCATGATGAATGAGGTGCTATTCACAGTTTGAGGCCTGACTCGTTTAGTTGCCAGTATAGAAACTCAGGAGCCAACATGCTGACACTTGCATTGCAGAGCTGTGAAGCCAGAGCAGGTGTTGTCTTTGGTTTTATTTATTTGTTTTATTTACTTAATTTGACATTTCAGATGGCACATAATAATTTCATAATAAAATATTGCATAATAAAATGTATTGTTTACATTAGATCAATTGTTGGAAATTTTGGATGAAAAGTCACTTCAGGTCACTGTGCTGAGAGACACCAGGTTTTTGGGCATACATAACGTATCTACATGAAGGCCCTGGACAGATAAATAAGTTATATAATTTATAAAAAGTTGTTATCAAAATCTCCTCATCCTGTTTGTTTTCCACAATTTTCACCTGCTTGTTTTTCCTTGTCAATTCTCTTCTGTTCCAGTCGTAGCCCCCGTAGCTTCACCGACCCGCCAAACGTCCAGTGGAGCCACTTTTATGCTTCCCAACCAAAGGGGTGTGGGTGTTTCAATAACCATCCTTTTCTTAATTTGAGAGTTCACCCTCACATTTTCTATCAGTTTTCACCCCACTAAAGTCAAAACATTTAGTCATGTTTCAAAACATTTTCAGACTGGGTGTCTCAAACTCATGTAACAATGTGTTGTACAAAATGTTGCATGAACTGTTCAGTGATGAAGCTAATACTGATGCGTTATGCTCTTGGTGGTATATTTGAATCATTGTGAAACTCAATCTAATTAAACCGTTTAAAAGAGCTTCTGGTTGCAATTACATCCAACAGATTGCTATTTTATTTAATATTAAACAACAGATCGTTTAATTATCCAACATAATTTTTCCATTCTGTTTTGCTGCCAGAAATTGCCAGATGACAGTGTACTTATTGTTATCTTAAATAGGAAATAGATTTAGACTGTAAGATTCCGCTCTCTCCCTCCAGGCGCTGATTGTTAAATCTCACTTAGCTGTGTTCACTTACCTCCTCAACCAATCCAGTCTCTAGCTCTTCAGTGTATAAAGAACTCCATTGCCCATTACCTCGTTTGTCATCGATGTCTACCCTGTGTAACTTCCTGGACTCCCGTACCAGTGCTTCCTTCTGATCTCTGCATGAGTGACTCTCTTCAACCTACTGCCATTTGCTCTACTTACAGACTCCACTCTCTTAGAAGTTTCCAGCGAGGTGTTTGATCTCCTTCAGGAGCTTGTGTTAGTTGCTAGGGGCTCACGCTAGCACCCAAGCCGCGCTTACTTACAGCTGCACTTGCCTGAAGTCTGATACTCACCAGCGGAACCTTCTTTTGATTGCATTTCTTTCCCTTTGAGTTCCTGTACCCCGAGCACTTCTGGATTACTTACCCTCAAAGAGGCTAACCACTGCTTCATTACCACTGCTGGTACCTCAATAAAGACTGTTAACATTATGTATGTGTCCTATGTACAGTCACCTACACCTAGTGTTGGGGTCAGATATGACCAGTGCACAACTTTTTATGTAGTATGCAACAGCAGCAGTGCCAGCTACCAGTACTCATGCATCTCCTTTAGGAAATGCTTGTTTTTTTTTCCAGGTTTATTATTATTTACATCACTTTTTTTTTTTAATTTTCAAAACTTAGCGAATGTTACTGCTGAGAACCTTCATAAGCAAGATGGATGTATGGATGGATGGATGCCTTGGTGTTGAGAACCAGTAGTTGTTAAGCTGCAGTGACATCTAGTGTTCTATGTGTACCCTCCATTTAAAAAAAAAAAAAAAAAAAAAAACTATGATTTGAAATCCAATCTGGCTTCGGAAGTGGTTCCACAGTAATTTTTATTAGCAAAATATAGTTTCAAAGACATGATCAGATATTTAACAAACTGTAGGTGCAGTGTTCAGATTTAAAACGTTTGGATTGGCTAAAAATATATATATTTTTGTTTTATATTTTTTACATGATTTCTCGGAGTCCTCAATCTCTCTGACTGACCTCCGGTGGGGTTAGAACCCAGAAAATAATGACATCACAAGATGCTAAAAGATAAGCTTTTTTTCTTTTCTGTTATGATACCTGCCCAACTGTTTGCGATTCTTTAACTGTTCGAAATTTGTAGTTGTTTTATGATCACTTTTTGTGATTTTACTGATGAAACTCTCCTTAAAACACACTCTTCGTGTGATGGTTGAAACAGCACTGCCATCTTCTGGGCTTTCAGAATATTTCAGTATTAGACTGTTCTTAACATCAAACTGGTTCTTTGTTAACAAAACAAAAATTGATTATCTGTCTTTTCAAATTAATCTAAAGCTAATATATTTTTACCATCATTATCATTATGTATAATTAGAATGTTTGATAACTAGGCAATTTACAAGCTTGAAACATCAAACTAATTTTCAAAATCTTTGTGGCAACCGCCTTCATTGATTTAACAGACATGACAGTGGAGAAAGACAAGAAGCGATGCAGGACCAAAATTGGGGAGGGTTGGGTAAGACTCAAACTGTGCAACTGCACATGTGTGTCAGAAGTACCGTCCATTAAGGTGGAACAAATTGTCTACATTTTTAAGTAAACAAAGTTAGCATTTTCTAATGGAAATGTGAGAGTGCTGGTAGCTGGCCCTTTATCACATTGATTTTCACAGCTATACAAACATACTACCAACAGCATAACTCATAAACATTAGGTTTTTTTGTAGAAATTTGTGTCATAATACATCAACAAGCAACGCTGGTAGGTGATGTCATAGTTGACGCAGTGTATGTAAATAGGACGCAAATGTACAGGTCAGTGTTCTCCCTGCCTTTGCTCTAGTAAAGAGAGATTTTCTCAAAAAGCAACAAGTCCATGACTTCATAGTGGCAGTGGTAAAAACAACTGTAACTATGTCAGTTCAATTTTACAGACCCCAAATCGGTGACATCAGTACCATTTGGTGTTGAAAAGAAGAGATAACCCTTTGAAGTACAAGACCTTTGATATGGCTTGTGTTTATCAATGTTATGTCACAAAAAAAAACAAACAAAACAATGGAACAATGTGTAAGGTTTAGTAGAGGTTCGCCTGACATTCTTGTTGCATTTGGATGGATTTATTAATTTTTATTTGTCTCAACCTTTTTGATTTGTTAGAATTTTCGCAGTAAGAGTAAAACTGATTTTTTTTTGTCAATTTCAGGTTTGTTGATGAATTATTGTGATGTTTAATTTAAAAAAAAATATTTTTTTTAAAAACGAAGCTGGGTACTAAGAGTTTGTCTAGTACCGGTAACTTGTACTAGTACAATCATTCCCACATCAAAACTGTTTTAAAGATTAGATTATTTTTAATTTGAATTAGGTTAAATTTATTAGTGCAAATTAGTCAAAAAGGCCCCGATGGGCTTCTAATGGCTAATTAATATAGTACCAGACTAGCCACAAGCAAAACAGAAGTACGTTTTAATTTTCACGTTTATTGTATAAACATTTAGGCTTCTCCAACAATAAAAATTGACAAAAGTCTTTTAAGTGTTTTATATCTGTTTCACTTTCACTCTCATTACACTAGTTGTTGTGTGTAAACTTTAAACCTTGTCTATAAAAATGGAGAGCAGGATCAAACTCATTCTGGTTTAAGAACAACATTGACACCGGTATATTTTCTGAGCAAAAAACACACCGCAAATGAACGGAAACACGCGTTGTTTGTACGAAAGGAAAAGAGCAGGTGTGACTAATTATCTGCTTTGTCTTTTCCTTGGTGTATATCATGCTCACATTTTCTGCATACTTTAAAACTGTGACGGTACGAACACGGAATGAAACGAGGCAAGTTAATATGGCAAGCCCTTTTGGCTTGCCATAAGTTATCAACTCGACGCTCGACTTCTCACACACGCACACGCACAGAGAGAGTGAATGAGAGAGAGAGAGAGAGAGAGAGAGAGAGAGAGAGAGAGAGAGAGAGAGAGAGAGGGAGAGAGAGCGCTGAAGTGTCGTTCTTTACAGCATTTGTTTGATTCAACTCAGAGTGTACTATTTCGCCACAGTATGAAATTCAACGGACTTTTGAGGCTGAAGATCGGCGAGGCGGTGGATTTAAAACCGACCACTATATCCGCGCGGAACACGTTCCATAAAAAAGCCCACCTGGACCCATACGTAGTTGTCAAAATTGATAATGCAAAGCTTATACAGACCACCACAAAAACGAAGACCAACAAACCCAACTTCAACGAGGAGTTCTGTCAAAAAATTTCTAATGGCAAAGAGCTGGAGCTGGCGGTTTTCCACAGCACCTCGATCGGATACGACAGCTTTTTGGCCAATTACCGGATCCAGCTTGAAGATCTGATATCTCCAACTAATTCAAGACAAGTGTTTGAAGGATGGGTGAGATATCTTCAATAAGGTTGTTTTAAGTGGTATTTAGTATAGTGAAGTATACAATGCAAATCAGGGCACCCCCGGGAATCGAAATTAAATCAATATTGGCTGTTGGTACTTTTTTACCGTCAAACCAGTATCATTTATTCTAGGTCAGGGTGTCAAACTCATTTTCACAGAGGGCCACATAAGCATAGTGGCAGTACTCAAAGGGCCAGATATCTTATAAATGTAAAACAATGTAATCAAATGTAATGTAAAATAAATGTAACTGCTCCTTAATGTTAAATAACTCATTATTTATAAATTATTCAGTTGCACAATTGTATGCTTGTTCTAATATAAATCCTTTAGATTTTTATCAGCTCATGAAAACCAAGTGAATAAAGAAAAATAGCAGATGACAGCTCATTTTTGTAAATTGTTTAGCGAAAAAAACCTCAGAGTGAAGACGATGCATATCGATCATCATCTTTTATCATCAGGCTCAAGAAACAGATCACAGATAAACTATTAGCTCCGCCCATTTCGCATCTTGAAATTTGTTATAGCGTGAGAAATCGGAGGTGTGGCGTGAGAGATCACTCAAATGCGACAGTCTTACGTTCAATGTGTGAGAATTGGCTCAGTTTCACTCGTGAGTATGAATGCGGAAACACCGTTGCTGCTACCGTAGGCCAAAGGCATTGTGTAGTTTTTTTTTTAGACTAAAACTACTAAAACTATTAAGCTCTCGCGGACCACATTAGATTACATGGCGGGCTGAGTTTGGCACATGTGTTCTAGGTGCACTCAAAGGAAATCACAGGTTTTGTAGGACTATGATAAGGTGTATGATCAACCAGTTATACCAAATGCCGGAGAGTGGTACATTAATAAGGGTCTGCAGGCAATGGTGAAGCATAGTGGAAGTTCTCTGAATGTTTGACGCTACATTTCAGCAAATGAATTTGGGGATTTAGTCAGGATTAATGGTTTTCTCAATTCTCCCAAACCATGATAAACGGCAGGCTATGTTTTTCTCAAAGCACCATAACTCCATTAAAACAGAGGGTTGAGGTGCTGAAGAGATGGAAAAATGCCGGCTGTCGTCTGCACCAAAAGTTTTTAATAGTTTCATTCCTCAAAGACTGAACAGAATCAGGCCATTTCCAGCCAATCACAATCAATGAAGTCCAGCGGAGACATCCCAAAGTCAGCGGGAGATGAAAGGAGTTATCCCCTAGACCCGGAGTCGAAGGTGGGATGAGTTTGGAAACTCTCTCCCACCTGTAAGAACCATTACCGTGGTGCTCTTGAGAAAGTTTCCCACAGCTCCCCGGGCACCACTGCTCCCGGTGTGTGTGTTTATGCTGTGTTCGTTCGCTGTTGTGTGTACAAATTCCTCGTACGGTCACTTTATACTTGGTCCTAATATCACTTTCACTTTCATTAATATGGAGTTATGGCGTTTTGGAAAAAAAACTAGTTCAACTGGTTTCTGCGCCATTACATGGTCTCGGTTGGTGACAGTGTAGTTGCACTTTCATGGAAAAGTCTGCTGGCTCCACAATCAAAAGGAGGATATGCGATAAAGGTAGTTGTTAAAGAATCCAGTTGTTGAGTGGAATGAAGAAATAGGTTTACCAACAAGAGAGAGAACCAGAGCCTTGGATGACTGTCAGAAAAATCCATTCAAGGGTTTGGGGGAGCTTCCTCTGGAGTGTGGTGAAGTTTGACTCTAAACAAACATAGATCAATCAAGAGCTACACATCTTCAGAAGCATCTTATCTGAGATGTGGAAAAAGAACAGCTGCAAATTCATCTTTTCTGATAGAAGTATTGTGTGTTTCTGTCGTCAAAGTCAAAGTCGCAGCATCAAAGATCAGAGAGTCACTAAGGTTCAGTCCAGTGTTAAGTTTCTGCAGTCAGTGATGGTTTGAGCAGGTCCACTGGGTTTTTTGATGTTCATTGTCTAATTTTGCTGGAAAGACTGATACAAAGAAAGAAAGAGTAGCACATCTTCGGTTCTGTTGCACTGTGGAACTGCTATTTTATCATAAATTTCCAGGGACCAATGTTTCTTGACCCACGAATGAGCAGAAATAACACAGACGACTAAAATAGCACACTTCATTTTTGCTTTTATTCAAGTTCTTTGTTGAACAGATTAGGAATATATTTTCCCCAGGGACTAATTTCACAGGGATTTTATAAAGTACAACAATATGTGAAACACATGTAATACACTGTTATAGTTGGAGGGGGTACATTACTTACATGTGATACTGTTATCTGTTTGAAATAGCAAATAAATAATGAAAACATTAACGGAACTGTTCCGTTATAAAAGCAGACCATGAACATTAACAAAATAAAAATAAAGACTCCTTGAGTCCTATAAATGCATTGTCTCGCCAAATTATCTGGTTGATTATCTTTCTGTGGAGAGTAGAATATTGTCCATAATCTGCGTTAACATTATCCCTCTCTGCAATGGGCAGACGCTGGACGGAAGTAAGTTTACTCTTCGAGAGAACGCTTCCGGGTTTTGTGAAATTGGCTTGTTTAGAATCCTTGAGGGTGCTACCAAAGCAACCTTGACTTCCATTACACCCGAGTAATTCAAACCAATTAATGAACATTCTTTTCTGTTTTAATGATCATTTTTGTGTAATTTCAAGACACAGATGTTTGGCTTCCACAATCCCTGAGCAAACATATGAAGTAGTTCCTAGTAGTTTATATAATATCTGTGGGTTTCACTTAGTCAAATGAGTGACAACTTTTTCAAGATATTCTCATTTTCAAAAAACTTGATTAGGACCAAATAAATGATTGTAACACTTTTAAGATGTTTGATTTGTACTTTCTTTAAAATTAAACTACAGTTAAAACGCCGTTTCAGAAGTCAAAACCCATCAAAGTAAATTAGTTCTTTTGAGCAATAAACAGGCCATGCTCTAAACCACAGGTTGCACCTCAGCATGCATCATGGAAAATCTCAAAGTGTTAAACTTCCCTATGCCTGTTTGCTAAAAGGGGGTGTGTGTGGTTTCATATATTAGTCATCTTTTTTGGGGGTCCAAATTCTAGAGCACAAGGTAAAAGTATTTTGGATATTTTTACACATCTTTAGCGGATTGTGAAGTTTGTTAGAATCACCAACTACAAATGTGTTGGTTTGGACTAAAAGCTTTAAAATAACATGCTTTAATAATTTGTTTAAAGACACTGATCTTAAGTGTGTTTAGGCCTATTACGGATGTAAACGTTCCATCAGTTTATGCTACACTACCAAATAGGAAGTGTGTTTCCAAGCACAGGGCTTGCAGCGAATGCATTTGCAAACTGGTGTTTACAAGTGCAACCAGTTTCATAAAGTATATCTTGACAGTGACATTTTGAGATTCGACAAAGTCTCAAAAAGATTTAATTTGTCAGGGGCTTACAGTTTAACATCTGTTACTGTGGTACTTTTTAAATTCGATTTTTCAGGTTAACTAATACATTGTGAGATTTTCCCCTGCTTTAAGCATATTCATTGTCTCAGTGCATAACAATTGACCTCTTTAAAAGCTGGCTGTGCTTTGTGGCGCACGCTATGCAATTCACTCCCTGAACCAGCTTGGCCAGCTTTCCTTGTCCTGCTTCATGTTACAGGAATTCCTCCCACATCGCAGGACAAGCAAAGTTATAATTTAAGCAAGAAAACAGATAGCAAGATAGTGACAGAAACTGAGCTGAAAACAGTGGTATTGACTGAGAGACACATGTAACACTCATGTAATATGCAAATGAAAGTTCATAGAGAAGAGCACAGTTTTTCAATGCGGTCAAATTTGAACCACATAAAAACGAGTCACATCCTCCTCAGTAGATCGAATGTGTTCAGTGGAAAGTTTTTCCATTTTTAGTTCATTATTTTAATGTAACAATCACAAATTATTTTTAGCAGCTGGAGCATACATCTAAATTTAATACAGTTTGATAAAGATAAGAAAGCCTATAAAGTACCATGCACAGAATCTTACTCTTGTGCCCTTCTCCAGGTGAATTTGGAACCAGCAGGAAGTGTGTACGTCTCCATCACTCTCATTGGCTCCTTTACAGACGGTTAGCTGATTTATTTTCTGATTGAATGTTATGTAATTATTTGTATATCTCCATTTGTTGCATCTACAAAAAGTTAAAAACTGGAAATGTAGCGTTTTAAGACACGAACACAAAAAAATGTGTATTTTTATTCTAAATGTTGTCTCTTTCAATAGAGTTTGTCTAGAGCAGGGGTGCTCATTACGTCGGTACGGTGGTACTGGTCGATCATGGCGTGAAATTGAAACAATATCAGCCGATCATCCATCCCGTCACTTGATCGTTGTACAGGGCAACCAGTCAGATGACAACTGAATTTTGACCTTTACGTCACCGCTCATGCGTAAACAACGTCGCTAAGTTCTAAGCTAATCAGCGTATTACGTCCGATTTTTAGCCCATGCTTAAGTTTATGGTCACCAAAATGAGTGAAGGAGCTGGATCAAGTAAATCATTAAGTCCTACATGAAAATCATTAAGTCAAAATAGCGTTCCACAATGACTGGAGAACATTTGGAAGTGTGCTTGAAGCTGGCTGTCAAGCAGCTATTATGCATCCCTGTCTGATTCAAATTAGTGCAAGTCATCAAATTAAACTCAGGTTATTACAAAAAATGTAAATAGTTAATTATTAGGTATGTTTTGTCAATTCTCAATAAAGTTGAAAATAATTGTTTGTTGTTTGATGTTTTACATTTTTATAGCGGGTAGATCACTTTGACTCAGTCATTTTAAAAGTAGCTCGCGAGCTGAAAAAGTGTGAGCACCCCTGAGCTAGAGTGTTGTCTAATATTTGATCATTACAGAGGTTTAGTTAGAGGAATGGACTAAAATTTCTAGATTCTTTATCGTGTTCTTGAATCTAATTTTGTTTGTTTTTACACACGTTTTAATTTTGGTCAGTGGATTTCATTTTCAGATGAAGCTGTGAATGGTTTAAAACTCCATAAAGAGTTTCGAAGAAAAAAAGTTTATAAAAAGCGAAAGGTCCACCAAATCTACGGGCACAAGTTCATGGCAACCTTCCTGCCCCAGCCTACTTTTTGCTACCATTGCAAAAACTTCATTTGGTGAGACTTGAACTGTCTTAATGCTCGATGAATTATATTGTTGGGTTGGCGTGTGCTCATTTACACTTTCTTCACAGGGGAGTTGTTGGAAAGCAGGGTTATCAGTGTCAAGGTCTGTACAACTAACTATTTTTTCCAGAAATTTGAACATATACTTATAAAATATACTATACCTATTCTGACATTTATATTAATGCCTCTCTGCTTTAGTGTGCACTTGTGTTGTCCATAAGAGATGTCATGAATTGGTTGTTACTGAGTGTCCGCGAAGGAGGAAAGAGTCAATTGCGGTATGTTTATTTCTCTTTCTCTATGATCCAATATCAAGTCTTAAGGATGGATAACAACTCCTGTAAATTTTCATAATTGTCTGGATTAGAAATTTCTGTGAAATATATCATTTTTGAAACAAAAACTGTGATATTTGAGAAGTAAAATAAAGTGGTTTTTGGAATACATACAAGAATTATTTAAACAAAAATACACATGTGCAAAAAAAAGGCACCCGCACTAATTATTAAAACTTAAAAGTGGTTTAACCTCAGTGACCCTTGACCTCCTTACACAGGTGAACCCAATCATGAGAAAGTAAAGGAGGCCACTCTCTGCATCTTGTCCAAAGAGTGGTCTCCAAAAACGGTCAGATGACCTGATAACAATGATTGTTGAACTAATGGTTTAGGGGAAGGATTCAGAAAGCGTCTCAGAGGTTTCAGCTCTCAGTTTCAACTGTGAGGAAAATCCTGAGGAAGAGGAAGACCAGAAGCACAGTTCTAGTTAAGGCCTGAAGTGGTAGACCTAGAAAAACCTCAGATAAGTAGAAGAACAGGATGGTGAGATCAGTCACGGTCAACCCACAGACCAACTCCAAAAATCAACAACATCATCTTGCTGCAGATGGTATGGATGATTAATGCGATAAAAGACTTTTCTCTGCACGCGCCACTAACGGTGTCACTTAAGGTCTGCTAAAGCACATTTGGACTAGGTAGCTTCATTTTGGAATAAAGTGCTGTGGACTGATGAAACTACAGTAGAGTTATATGGTAAACCAAGGGGCGTTATGCATGGCGGAAAAACAACACAGCCAAAAAGATCTGCTACCTACAGCAACATTTGGGGTGGTTTTCTGGAGAACCATGTCCAGGAATCGGTGACAAAGTTGAAGCTGCGTCTGGGCTGGATATTTCAACAAGACCATAAACACTGCTCAACATCTTTTCAACATCGACAAGTACAATCATCTTGGTCACCATACCTGAATTTTACTGAAAATCTGTGGTTTAAAGCGGGCTGTCAGTTCTCGGAAACCATCAAACCTGACTGAACTGAGATGTTTCATATAGAAGAATGGTCCAAATTACCTTCTGCCAGAATCCAGACTCAAATTGGAAGCTATAGAAAGTTTTTAGAGGTTCCAAACGGAGGATGCAAAAAAATAGGTAATTTTTCTTTTGTGGTGTTTATGCACGTGCCTTTAAATAATTCTTGCACATGTCCCATAAATCATATAAACCTGACATTTCTTATCCAGGAAACCAATTATTTATAAAGGAAGATCACGAACATTTACAGACGTTCCCAAAACTTTGCAAAGCACTAGACATCTACTCTCCTTTGTATTTAGGACCAAAGACAAGGCTTCAGCATCAACCTACCACACCAGTTTACAAAGCACAACTACAAAGTGCCCACATATTGTGAACACTGTGGATCAATGCTCTATGGCTTAGTGAAACAAGGTCTCCACTGTAAAAGTAAGCACAACCTGTTTTATTTTTATAATTTATAAAGTGTTAAGTTATCCAATCTGTTGAGGCAGATATAGAGAGTTTATTTGACTACCAAAAGATACCACATAAACAAGTCATTTATGATTGATGCAGACTGCAAGATGAACATCCACATACGCTGTGAACAGAATGTTGCCCCCAATTGCGGAGTGAACAATGCCGAGTTGTCGAACAAACTTTTAGAGTTTGGAATACTCCCTTCAATTTCCAAAGAAATGTCTCAGGTACTGTTAAATACACATACCTTTAACATGGTAATAATGTTCCTTATGGATTTCATACGTTCTTTTCATTTGATATTGAGCACGCTCTGGTGTATCACAGGGCTCTCTTCACATAACAGGAGTAAAGGGTCAGAACTCCTGTAAAAGCATTGAAGAAACCGAAGCAGAGTCAGAGGGAGAGACTGTGAAAGTTTGTCTGGAGGACTTCAGTTTCTTGCAGGTGCTGGGAAAAGGAAGCTTTGGCAAGGTGAGAAACAATCAAGGTTCCCTCATTTGAATTACACTAAAGAGTTTCTGGTGCTGAAAGAAATGAAAGGATTTTAATAAATATTAAAATCTGGTTTTGAGATGTTTATGTTTGTTTGCCTTTGAGATGCTTTTTGAAAGTTTGGAACTGAAATTTCTATTTTCCGCAAACCACTTTCGTGCTAAGAAAAAAAATGTTCATGCAATTAAAAAAAATTATGGTGTTTTGGAAAAAACTCTTCATATGTTCTTCTAGGTGATGCTGGCACGGATGAAAAGTGACCACAGGGTCTTTGCCATAAAAATGCTGAAGAAAGACGTCATCCTTCAAGACGATGATGTGGAAGCAACTATGATTGAGAAGAGAGTGCTGACTCTGGCTTACCAACATCCTTTCCTTACCCAGCTCTTCTACTGCTTCCAGACTGCGGTAAGAGAAATAACTAGTTGAACTGCATATAGCTAATTTAGCTTTTAAGTGTAGTTCTTTCTAAAACATTCCAGTGGGAACTCTTAGCTTGCAAACTGTAATAATGAGTATGATTGGGTGGATCGAAACAAAAGTATTGATTCTTGGAATACTGCTACTCAATCAAAAGGATCAGTCTCCAAACAGAAATATAAATTATACCTGCCAGAGATTGTAACTTTGACAGCACTCCCTTATTGTTATCATATTGGGAAATGGTTACCAAAACTTTGGTTCTTTTCAATGTACTAAGTCAAATATGCATCAAATAATTGATTCAACGGTTTGCTGTTACTTTTGGTACAGCTGGTACATTATATATATATTACCATTTCCCATTGAAATCAACAAAATATAAAGTAATTTTTGTCATTTACAAAGATTTAAAAATTCTGAAAACAATCGTTTTATGTAAAACGTAAATTAAATCTTTATTTACCGTAAATTAAATCTTTAAATCTTAATAGATCACTATTTTGCTCCATTTTGCGCAATATAAAAGTAACGTTTAAGTCTGAATACGTTATTGTAAATAATAAAAAATGCTAAAGGAAATGTTTTAAAGGAAAGATTAACGATTCACCAGATAGTCTTGTGTATCAAAACAATGTGGTTGCTAATCTGAGCTTCAAGTGTTAAAAATTTATGGTATTTCTGGAAACAAAATGTTCACATCAAATCTATTCTGTTTTCTGGGACTTTTTAAATCTTTATAAGACGTTGGTGGAGAAAAATTTGTACTTTTTGTCTATCTGTTTACAATTTTTCAAGCTGCAGGTATTGTTCACATTTTTAGATAGCTTCTATGCAATAGTTTTTTTTACAGTGATTTATATTTTATAGTTAATTTATGGCAGTTAGATAAACATGAGTATGATATAATTCTTACATTTGAATCTTAATGTCTTAAAAAGGTCTTGAAATCTGACATTGTAAGCTATATATTTAGTGATAAAAGGTCAAAAGGCTGTTTGTCTGATTCAATATATATGAATTTATATTATTTATTTAATTTTATTACAATATGAGAACCTGCTTCTGAAACAGGTTTTACCAAAGTAAATATAGTGTGACCAGAGTGAACTCTTTTCCATGCTATGGGTTTTTTAATCTTGGTGAAATCAAGTAAGAAGGGATTTGTTGACAAAGAAAATCACGGAAGCACTGTGTATTTCGGAAAAACCCTCAGCATCAGGAATTAGTGTCTGGGTTCCTGAAATGCTTTGGCTTTTTTTCTATTCAGTCACTTAAAACAGAATCTAGAGTTTCAGGTCAAAAGGGATGTGAGTGTGAGCGTGGTTTTGAGTAGAATCTTACCTGAGGTGAAAATCTACGATAGCAGATAGAGAGCATTGTTACATACCTTCTCAAACATTGAATTATGAACATTCAATTACTTCAGTAATGTTTTAATTCAAAAGCTACTAGTAGCTCCTTAAAATCAACCGGTTACTACAAGATCAACACTTTACTTTTTGGCTAATTTGAGCTCGGATGGAAACCGAGAACCTATTACCCTGAATAGGTTTCATAAGCAAGTATACAGCTGCTGGTCAAATAATTCCGTTCAGAAAGATGTTTGTATGTATGCATTTATTCCACACAGACAAGTATTTACTTCTTAATTCTACAAGTGTTTATTTTACTGACGATTATTATTAAAACCATTATTTCAATATCTCAGAAAATTTGAAAATTTTGACAAAGTTCCTTATTGAAACACCTGGTGTCACATTCTAAACATAAGTTACTCAAAACACCTGCCAAAAGCATCTCAGTCTAGGTCTGTAGGCTCCACAACCATGAGTAAGACTGCTGATTTGACAAAAGACAGCAACTGACACCTTACACAAGGAGGTTAAGACACAAAGGAGGCTGGCTGTTCACAGAACTCTGTGCCCTAGCACTTTAATAGAGAAAGAAAATTACATCGTACAAAAAAGTGTACAAGCAACAGGCAATCAAACTACAAGTAATACTTTGTGAGAGGATTGTGAAACAAAACCCATTCAAAAATGTGGGATGCTTAACAAAGAGTGGACTGCAGCTGGAGTCAGTGCTTCAAGAACCACTTCACATAGACATAAGCGAGGCATAATTTTTCAGCTGTTGCGTTTCTTGTATCAACCCACAACAGACAGCATTAGGAGTGTCTTGCCTGGAGTAAAGACTAAACGGACTGGACTGCTGCCGAGGGTTCCAAAGTTATGTTCTGCCAGTGCAAGACTACTGAAAAAATCCGAACTTCAAACCCAAACCTTTCCTCAGAAATTAGATTATTTTAGGTTATACTCAACGGTTTCAATGGTTTTCAATCGGTTTTTTTTTTAAGTTTTTTTTTTTTATGAAAAAGTTTATTTTTGTGTGGTTCAGGATCGTTCCCCCTAATAAAACTAGGCGGAGCCACGTGATTGACAGCTTCACTGAACAGAGCAGATTTACCGCGGTCATCACGTCGTGAGAAAGATCTGCCAATAGCCAAATTTAGAGAAGTCGTTCTCAAACTCTTGTTTATAATTACAAAATAAGTTGTATAGAACTGCGTATGAGAGGGGCGTGTGTGAGCCAGACTGGAGGTGGAGCTCTGAAACCAATGACGGTTCTATCCTTATCAGGAAGTCGTGTGTGCGTGTGGGTACCCTTCAATGACAGCTTCCAGGAGTGCTTCTCGGTGGCTTCACATTAGCCCGATATGTCCATATTCTTTACAGTCTATGGTCTAGAAGAAGTTTCCACAGTCATAAAGGGTTTTGGGTGCCACATCTGCTGGTGTGGGTCCACTGTGTTTTCTGAAGGCTAACACTTCCGGGATGTTTTAGTGCACTTCTTGCTTCATGCTGCTGACTAACCTAATGCAGTTTTCATTTTCTAATATTACTTGGGACGTGCGCTCAGACTTATCTACTCAATACCACACTGCATTGCTGCAGTAATTCAGGAAATTGAGAGCCTGTAAACCCTCATGCTTAACATATTCTAATTTTATTAGTTGTTTGTTATAATAGTTATAATGATAATAATTTTTACATGATATAATCATTTTTAATAAACACCGTTAGAAGTGCTAAACTATCATTTTGAAGTTCATCTATTGAAATTCTCATTCTAAACAGCAGATGGAGCCTCTTGGTTAAAGATGAGGCCCCCTTTTCACTTCCTGCTGAGGATTTGACAGTGTAGACTAGAAGAAAAGAAAAGAAAAAGAAGTGATGCAACAATCTCTTAAAAACAACATTACTGACTTCCAATATTGTTTAGATATCAATGTATTCAATAAGAATTCTAATTGAACGTGTAAAAAACGTTTGTTTGTTTTTTTTCTTCAGGAGAGACTGTTCTTTGTAATGGAGTTTGTGAATGGTGGCGACCTCATGTTTCACATCCAGAAGTCCAGGCGTTTCGTTGAGCCACGAGCACAGTTTTATGCTGCTGAGGTCACTTCCGCCCTCAAGTTCCTTCACTCAAAAGGCATCTTATACAGGTGAGTCTGGAACTCTTGACTTCCTGTCATTCTTTTGCCTTTGTATTTTTGAGCTGGAATATCTCAAAAAAGATTCTTAAATTAAAATTTCTGCAGAGTTTGACCTGGTGGATTTCTTGGCAGGATCAAATATTGACAATGTCAGAAAAGACAAAGAGTAAAAATATATGAAAATAAATCAAATACATAAAGAGGGGAAGAGGTTGACAAATCTACCTTTTTTTGTATTAGATAAATAATTAAATAATTCATAAGATTGCACTTATTTTTGCATTGCCTTGGTGTTTGCAAACATTTGTTTTGTATGTGAAAAATTTATATCCCTTGGAAAATATCAAAGCTAATCACTAATGCAATCGTTTTATTCTCATGTATGTATGAGCAGATCCATGCTGAAAATATGTAATTACTATGTCTGTGTGCAAATTGTAGCGGGTGGCGAGAGAGACACTGGCACACTGGTCTGGTTCAAAGCCGCTCAGGGCATTTATTAAAATAATGGCGCCATAAATAAATGATTTAAAAAGTCACACAGCAGTGGAGGTGAGCAAGTCAGATGAGGGCATAGCTCCAGGAAGTGTGCAGGGGTTCTCCGGGGTGTCTTAACCCCGCTTTAGTCATGTGCCGTGTGGGTTTCCAGACCAAAGGTGTGGGGTCCCGTTGTGCTGGTGCATCCGCCATGCTCAAAGCCTACTGAATCCATGCATTGTCGGTAAATGGGCGGTCCAGCGCCTCCTCTGGGTGCTCCTCAGGGGAACAGTCAATGGGAACCTCCTGGGCCCCTTTGGCGAACACCTGTGGCTCTCGCAGTGTCCATCCCCTGCTCCCGGTGGAGGGAAATAGTCCGCTTGAGTTGCATTTGTCAGACTCTGATCACACCCCGGCTCATCAAAATATAGACAATTAATATCTAATTAACATCCGATCAAAATTTTGGAGAAATATCGCAATTCTAAACTAAATGAGAGAGGTCTTCTTCATGTCTGCCACAAAAAGTCCCTATATTTTCAATATCAAAGTATTTTACAGGGTATTCATTCTGTGTAGAATTTGAAAAGGTATTTCTTTTATGTTAGTTTTCATCTTGGTGTGGCTCGTGTGTTTTTATTGTTGGACTCCTTACCCATGACAATGTAACATGGACAAAGTACATTGCCAGCCACTTCAGAGTAATCAAAAATGGGCAAAGGATGTCTAAATTGTGAAGATACCAGTTTGGCCGAAGGTTTCTACCTGATAAATGCAGTCAATGATGGTCACTCAAGAAACTACATCACTTAATTATGAAAAATATAAGGCCTAATATTTATAACAAATGAATACAAACAATTCACCCACTCAGAGTGTTCATGAAGGTTCATGAGGGTGATATACATCGCAAAAGGCGTCCTAATGTTTTAGATGTAAAGATTTTTACATGCCTGTCAATAGGAACCTGCCCACTTCTAGAGTCAGCCTCTAGTGGTCAGTAAATGAACTGCAGGATCCGTCACTTCCTATTATGCATGTGGCTACTGCTTGCTCTTGACACACTTAGTCTGGTTCTACTGGCAATCTCTGCCCCACGTGGTTAATCTTCCTGTTCCATGCTGGGACAATGTGCTCTTCCTGCCTGTAATCACATGACCTTTTCCCACGTGAACAAGCTTTTCCAGTCACCCCTGTAATTGAGCCAGGACCAAAAATAAACAGACCTGGCAAACGACTCTCTCTCTCTCATTCAAATGAGGGTGACCGTAGAGACTTGTCTGATGGGTGTGTTGCAGGAATGCTGCCAAACTGTGCTGACCTCCTGATGGCTTTACAACTGGTTGGCTTTGTTTTGCTTTTTTGTGTGAGTGAGCTTTAAAGGGAAAAAAGTGTTTTCTGGAGACATTGTACCCGCAAAATGTGCCCAGTACACAATTTCGTTAAATGTATTTTTTTTAAAGCAAAGTTTAGGATAAAATAACTCAAAAATGGACATAGACATGTACGCAATGCTAAATGTGTGTTTTTCCCCTAAAAAGACAAGTTCTGGATGGAATTACTCAAAAATGCTTCAGTAAAATATTCTTAAATTTTGTATTGTGATTGTGAATAATACTAACTATAATTATGTAGAGAGTTGATGAATGCAGCTGTAAGAGAAAATGAGAAATACAACATAGACATGTACGCAATGCTAAATGTGTTTTTCCCCCTAAAAAGACAGGTTCTGGATGGAATAACGTCAGTAAAATATTCCTATTATTTGGATTCTGACAGTAATTAATATTATTTTAATGATGTGAAGAAGTTTTTAACGCAGTCAAACCCTGAAAATGAGCCCAGTACACAATTTCGTTAAATGTATTTTTTTAAAGCAAAGTTTAGGATAAAATAACTCAAAAATGCTACAGTAAAATATTCTTAAATTTTGTATTGTGATTGTAAAAAATACTAACTATAATTATGTAGAGAGTTGTTGAATGCAGCTGTAAGAGAAAATGAGAAATACAACATAGACATGTACGCAATGCTAAATGTGTTTTTCCCCCTAAAAAGACAGGTTCTGGATGGAATAACGTCAGTAAAATATTCCTATTATTTGGATTCTGACAGTAATTAATATTATTTTAATGATGTGAAGAAGTTTTTAACGCAGTCAAACCCTGAAAATGAGCCCAGTACACAATTTCGTTAAATGTATTTTTTTAAAGCAAAGTTTAGGATAAAATAACTCAAAAATGCTACAGTAAAATATTCTTAAATTTTGTATTGTGATTGTGAAAAATACTAACTATAATTATGTAGAGAGTTGTTGAATGCAGCTGTAAGAGAAAATGAGAAATACAACCTAGACATGTACGCAATGCTAAATGTGTGTTTTTCCCGTAAAAAGACAAGTTCTGGATGGAATAACTCAAAAATGCTACAGTAAAATATTCTTAAATTTTGTATTGTGATTGTGAATAATACTAACTATGATTATGTAGAGAGTTGTTGAATGCAGCTGTAAGAGAAAATGAGAAATACAACATAGACATGTACGCAATGCTAAATGTGTGTTTTTCCCCTAAAAAGACAAGTTCTGGATGGAATAACTCAAAAATGCTTCAGTAAAATATTCTTAAATTTTGTATTGTGATTGTGAATAATACTAACTATAATTATGTAGAGAGTTGTTGAATGCAGCGGTAAGAGAAAATGAGAAATAGAACGTAGAAATGTACGCAATGCTAAATGTGTTTTTTCCCCCTAAAAAGACAGGTTCTGGATGGAATAACTTCAGTAAAATATTCCTATTATTTGGATTCTGACAGTAATTAATATTACTTTAATGATGTGAAGAAGTTTTTAACGCAGTCAAAACCTGAAAATGAGCCCAGTACACAATTGAACACATTGCGTAAAAAAAAACAAGTTCAGGGTGGAATAACAAAAAAATGTGGCCTCAAAATATTCTTACATTTTGGATTTTGACAATGAATAATACCAACTACAATGATGTGAAGGCTTTTGAATGCATCAATGAGAGAAGTCAAGAAATGGAACCTCAAACCACAGGTCAAACACAGCTTGAGTCAGGGCGCTCGAGCACCTACATTAAGCCATGTTCGCCCTCTCGGTGTGGTCGTTCCACAATCGCTCAGGCTGATCCTTAAATTAGAACTTGTGAGTGGGATGTAAAATTACCTAATCCATACAGGCAACTTAAATAAAAAAAAAATCATCACAAAGCATCATGACCCCCAGAGTGACTAAACAAGTCTAAATATTCTGAGGTTGAAATTTTTTTTAGGACTGTTTTGGTAATATTCACAACTGAAAAAAAAAAAACCTAGGTAAAATGCAGTTTTAAGTACTGTTCCACCTCTGTGATCACTTGGTGGCTATAACCGATGATTAATGTTTTAAATGTGTTCAGAGACAGGGACTTTTAGTATAGTTGGTACATTAAAGGTCGATCCAGAGTTTGTATGGCTAGAGTTATAATAACTTCCTGTTTATGGCCCGAAACGTCAAATTTAGTTGACTGGTGTACATACATCGTTTATCAAAGTAATAAAAGCTTCGCAATTTAACATCCAACATATCTTAAGAGAAGATTTCTGGAGTTTGAAGGTGAGCAGATATAATCTCTAGGAGGAGTTCGTTGAAGTATGAGACATGAAAAAGGGCCATTTTAAGGGTTTTTTTGCTAAATAGTTAACTTCTTGTTGATTTTGGAAACTTGCTCCAATTGACTTTTTTGTTTGTCTTGATCTGCAACATAAGTGTGGCAATTTTCAAGCATGTCCTTTAAACACAGTCTGAAATAGCAGTAAAAACAGCAGAAAATGCTATATTGCATGCTGCCATTAGGTGGCGCTATAACTGACACTGTATTTCGCTCTATGAACTCCTTCAGACATGGACTCTTAACACGCATGACGAATTTTAACCCGATCAGACATTGCATTGCTGAGTTATTAACCACTTCCTGTTCAAAGAAAAAGTCCAACTTTCGAGGACTGCCATTCGCGCATCGTAAAATGAAGTCAAAAAAGCTTCGCAATTTAACATCCCATATGCCTTGAGAGAATACTGAACAACTTTGGAGATGAACAGATGAATTCTCTAGGAGGAGTTCGTTAAAGTACAAAGCCTGAAATTATGCTAAATTCCATACAATAATGAAAAATAACCGACTTCCTGTCGGTTTTGGAAACGGATTCCCATTGACTTTTTTGTTGGTCCTGATCCCTTACATAAGTGTACTGATTTTCAAAGATGTACTCGCAATGTTTTTACGCATGTTTAGGCCCTCAAAAGTGCCCGCAAAAACACGTTACAAAAATAAGAATAATAATAATAATAATAATAATAATAATAAGAATAATAATCCTAACAGAAACAATAGGGTTCTTGCACCTACGGTGCTCGAGCCCGTTGGGCCCGAGCTCCTTCGGTGCTCGAGCCCTAATAACCAGGTCACCTAAACATGTAATAGTCCTGAGGTTAATGGATTCAACTCATGGAACCACATTTAAATATTTGTTTATAAAAATGTATTATATAAAACAATATGTTTACATTATAACTCGATGAGAAAGTGCATTGTGTAAAATGCGGCTTCATAACAGCACACAGACTCTTCAAAGCTTGGAAGTGAAACAGTAAGCGTCACGTTTTTTTAAGGTGGACTGGTACACGTCAATGAGGAGCTGGATTCAGCTTGAATTAATATAACTTTATAATTCTTCTAAATAAAATTATATTATTAATACATAACTATTAACATTTGTTTATTATTAACTTTTTTCTTGTGAGCAAACGTGATAATGGTGCCCCCCTCTGGCAGTTGGTGCCCTACGCAGACTGCATACTATGCGTATAGGGAGCGGCGCTACTGATTGTACTGAGGATAGTTCAACAACTGATTTTTGGTCTGTTTTTGTGCTTTTTAGTAAAATATTCCTGGGGTTTTGGGGTTTATTCAGCTAAATAGAATGACCAACATTAACATAAGCTTTTCAGAAATTGTAGGAATATTATGTATATTTAATGTTAAGTTGGCTTTTTTCTATATTTATAAACCTCTTGCACAAAAGTAATTTTGTTTGATAGCATTAAATATAATTTGATGTTTAAAAGGTTGTAATGTTGTGGTTGATTGGCAGTTCTTTATAGGGACGTTTGGACAGCACAGCTCAGGCAGGCATGGTACTATTATATAAGCTGCTTACTCTAAAGGACATAGAGCATGTGTGTGGGGGGAGGATATAGTGAAGGAATCAGAGAGAGGCATCTGTACTTTCACATGACTCCGAAATCACTGAAAAGCGCTCAGTGGAGTAATAAACACATATCGACGAAAGTTGTCCGACCTCTGACTCGCTCACACTTACCCTTGGTCTTTTATTAGATGCTGCTGTAATGCTGTGTAATCTGCTCTAATCTGAGAGTTCATTCACAGTCATCAGGCAGTGGCTGAATGAAACACAGAGGCCATTTAGACTTTGCCGCTGGCTACACCCATTTTATAAATGCTAATTCTAGCATTTTATCAGAAACTGGTGGGTGGAGTCAAGGACACAGCTTCCATTGCTTTATACAGTCTATGGGTCTCAGTGAATCCTGAGTGTTTTGTTCATTTCTCAGTCTGTTCCTCTGCTAAAATCACATTTTGGGTTTTAAATTATTATTGTTATTTTACATAAATGTTAATGCCTTGTGCTCGACATATCATTGGAAAAAGTTTAATTATTTCAGTAACTCCATTGACAAACTGAAAAATATGAAAGTATTAGGTGACACAGCACTCAATACTTAGTTGGTGCTCCTTTTTCCTGAATTACGGCAGTAATGTTGTGTGGCATGGAGTCGATCAGCCTTAGGTTATGAGAGACTCGATTGCTCAGATAGTGGCTTCTGCTTTTCTGCATTATTGGGTCTGGTGTATCAAAAAGTTCTTTTCAAAATGCATATATTTTCAATGGGTTCAGTTTTGGCCACTTAACAACGGGACACCATGCTCCTTAAACCAGATATTGTTACCGTTGCCACTGTGTGCAGGTACCGAGTTCTTTTACAAAAGTCTGCATCCTCATACAACTGGTCAGGAGTAAGAAGCATGCATTTCTCTGAAACTTCCTCGTAAATGGCTGCATAGGTCTGTGCGTGGTGGTTCCTGAAGCACTTGTTTGAATGGGTTTTGTTTCACAATCCTCTCCAGGTTCTGGTTAACCCTATTGCTTGTGCACTTTTTCTCTGCCAAGTTTCTTCCTCTATTAAAGTGGTTAGACACAGCTCTGTGAAGAGCCAGTCTCATCTGCAAGGTGTACATGGTAGACCTGTTAAATTATTTTTTCTGCACACCAACTCATGAAAGAGAACTGAGTCGTGATATGTCAATCGAACTCCTCCGGTTTCATGTGCAAAAACTGTCATTTTTAAGTAAACATGTAATTGTCATTAATAATTTAAATGACTTCTCAATGCTTCCTCTTGTTAATGGTGTTCTAATGAGCACATTTCCATGAGACCCATTGAGCACAAGAAACGGTTTTTATTTTTTCCTTCTGTTCTATCCGGACATTTTTCAACTGGTCCTTCTCTGATGACAGATCGAATGGCTCTTCACATCATGATTACTCTCCGCTCCACTGAGTCAACACATTCTCATTTAGGCAATGTTTGTCGAACCCTCGTGAACTTGGCTACACTTTTAGTGCTGCATTGTTTTATGAGTTTAAATAATTTGTTTGTATTTGTCCTTTTTTATTATAATTCTTAGAGACATGATACATTTTATGTAATATATAGAAGTGTGCAAGCCCCTCATGTTTAGAAGTTTTAATAGAGATTTAAAGCATTATATACGTCCTGTGATGGCTACATTCTTGATTATGTGGCATACAACCTGTTTACGGTAATCTTTGACACTTGCATTCCAATTTGCAAATGTATTGGGTTTTGTGAATAGTAAAAATAATAGCCATTGCACTGGAAAATTTTGACATTCACAGATTTACAGAAACTGTTTCTTTTTTATAATAGTTCAGTTTATTTGCGTTTTTTTATTTTAAAAAAATGTATTTCCTTTTTTTATTTTCAGCTTTAACTTAACGTTCCGTGTGTTTTTCCTGATCTAGTCGTGAATCAAAAAGAGTTAATCGTAGTCTGTGTTTCCTTTCTAAGGGATCTGAAACTGGACAATGTTCTCCTAGATCGAGATGGCCACTGCAAACTGGCAGATTTTGGAATGTGCAAGGAGGACGTCTGCAGTGGCAAACGCACTAGTACTTTCTGTGGGACTCCAGACTATATTGCACCTGAGGTTAGGATCATGCAAGCATCTGCACTTGTTCTGTTTCGTAGCAGATGTTTGTACAGTTTGTGTGTATCTCTCACAGATAATCATGGAGGAGCCATATGGTGTATCAGTGGACTGGTGGGCTTTGGGTGTTCTGGTCTTTGAAATGCTATCAGGTCATGCACCATTTGAAGCAGACACTGAGGACGAGCTGTTCGAGTGCATCCTCAAAGATGATATCATTTACCCTTCCTGGCTCAGCAAAGAAGCGGAGGACTTCCTGAGAGGCGTAAGTTTAGATCTGAAGTCATCACCTCTGATAGCCCGCAGTAGTCAAAATTGATAAAATGATTAGCAAAAGTTATAGCAATGATAACGTGATCTTTATATTATATTTAATTTGTCAGGAACTCGGGCCGATGAAATAAGGGAGTGAACTCAAATGCAAGAGCTGAGAGTAAACTGAGGATTTAATGAACAATAACCAAAAATACAAACAGAAAACCCCACGTGTCCACGTGAACACAGTTTCTTTCTGGCGCCGTTTACAAAAATCACATTTAACATTCCGCGAAAAAAACCAACAGTTGACAGTGGATTACAACGCTGAAGTCAAATCTGCCAATCAGAGGCCTTGTTTTTGTAAATAGAGAAGACACTGAACAGTGGCGCTAAGCACAGGGCATTACGGCAGCACAAGCTGCTTGTAAATCACCCGAAAACCCATATTCCACTGTCCACACAAAATGCTGTGCACATTGTTATATCTTGGCCGTCATTTTTAAAAATGTGCAGTTACATGAAAATGATTCTGTACTTCCATGTGGAAGAACATAATGCAAAAAAATTTTATTAGAAAAGATTAAGTGTATTTGCTTCTTGGAGTGATTGGGATTCTAGTCACTTCTGAAATTTCTTTACCTTGTTTTCTTGTTTTAGGTAATATTTATTTATAGACAATTATCCTTTACTCACATTATAAACATGAAAGATTTTAAAATTAGCTCTAAAAATACAAACAATGACTTAATGCTAACATTAACACTGCCCCCTAGTGGATGGATGGTACCAAATGCTCTCAAACCAATCAAACTATACCCTAGCACTCTTAGCTTTGTGGTTTCAAAACAATTTAAATCACATTTTTTAAAACATTTTTTTTTTAATTTTAAGAATAGTGTTGTAAAATATTGTGATGTATAATATTGAGGTATGTATCGTGTTGTGAGCAGAGTGTGTCGTTAAAGCCCAACAAGACAGCATTTCCAAATTGTTGTAATATTAAGATTTTGAACATATTTGCAATATTAAAGTACAGATTCACTAGGGATGCCACAATACTCTGTTTTATACTGAACCGTTCGGTATGCCCTTCTCGGTTTCGTACGCCCTTCTCGGTTTGGCACACCCTCCTCGGTTCAGAACGGCCACCTCTGTTTAGTACGCCCTCCTTCAGTTTGGTACATCTTTTTCGGTTCGGTACACCCTTGGGAACTGTGGTTTTTCGGATCCTCATTTGAATAACTCCAGTATGGATTAATATTAGCTTCACATGTGAAAACCGGATGTTAAGAAATGAAACACACATCCGCGAGCAAATATCCAATCAATTAACTGCTCCTTTGTGTAAGTATCCAATCAGCAAGCGCGAAAGTTAGGACTTTGTGTTTTTCTCACAGCCAGAGAGTACTTTAAGCACGGAGGAGACGGTATTCACTATTTTGCTGCCTTTGCAGAAGAATATGACAAAGATGTCTCCGTGTGCCAGTAATGTTTTATCAGATATTTTTATGAAACACAAGCGCTCTTCTGCGCTGTCTTCAGACAACTGTTCCTGGTTTCAGGACCCCTAGGTGCCCGTAATGTCTGCCTGTATCAAATCTCTCTCTCTGCACTAATCTGCTCGCTGCTAAAGAAGCTCATGTCCACCTTGCTGCGATTGTTTATTTTATTGTTTTCATTTAAAGTGATTTTTTGTAGATGTTTCTTGATGTTTGATTAAGCGAAAAAAAAAGTTAATTTCATGAGAGCTCATTATTTATCTCTTCATGCGATCCATACAAAGAATGATTTTAAAAAACAAGTATAATTGCTAAGCCATCAGAACCAAACCGGACCGTAAACCGTGACTAAAAACAAGGTTCGTACCGAACTGTGAGCTTCACAGTTAGGTCACATTTCACATTTAGGCTTTTGCACATCACGAGCTTGACCTACTCTCATCTAATATCCAGTAATGCTAGGGACATGACCTTTTCTCTTGTAATTGTCAGAGACGCTACGTTGAGAAATCTGTGGCTTTCCTGGCTGCAATGTCTCATGACTAATCCTACAATTTCTCTTCCTTTGTGTAAACCGATTGCCACAACATTTTCACTGAAACAGAGGATCAACTCAAGGTTGTATTTGTGCAAGTTTTAACCAGATTGTCTATGAAGAGTGAATATTTGTCTTTGAAGGGTCCTTTGAGGTTCATGAGAGGTCTTCAATCTAAACACAGTGAAGGCTTGAGCTCAGTCTGACCCAAGAAAGACCCAAGATCACATCACAGCTTGTCCACGCTCCTTACATTGTGACTCCTTACATAAGTTCTTTGTGCTTCGTAAAGACTTAAAGAGCCTGGCATTGTGGAGGGATTAACATCTTGTGACTTAGCAGGGGGTTTCACGCATTAGTGGAGCAATGTCCTTAATATAACTCTCCTTTTAAAGTATTTAAGTGATCTTTGCTCTGTTGTAGATGCCAAGTAGCAAAAGGACATGTATTTTTCCTCTTAAAGGATCATTGCGGCATCAGATCTTTTCCATCAGTGTCACAAAAGGATCTGGACTTTCTAAACCATTCTTTTCTGAGAGGCTACAATGATTTCTAGTTCTAATAATCCGCATAGAACTGCACAAGAGATGGAGTTCTATTCTGAAAGATGTTGCCGCCTTTGTGACAAAGCAATATCAACATGGACAACGGATATCAGACCACAACTCAATTTTACTACCAATGGCCTTAAAGTACATCGAAACTTGAACGCACAAGGACTTTCTCTTCATATATGACCCCAAAGCATCAGAACGGAAAGACTTTTGTGGAAATTCTAATGAAATTACTACTTTACATTTAGAATCCAATGTTTCAACAACATCTTCTCTTGAATACCTGGACAAACTGGAATTCCAGGAAATGAACAAGTCTTGAGAATTGTTGGTATCAAGTCATTTATACAGTGGTATGCAAAAGTTTGGACACCTAGTAAATTCATGATTTTCCTGGATAATGATTTTTCCTGTCATTGGTTGTCTGGATAATACATTTATTAAATATATCATTTAGGAGACAAAGACAGTGACTTTTGAGAAGTAAAATAAAGTTACGCATGTGCATAAATTTAGGCACACTTGTTTTTTTTTATTTATTCATATCCGTAACTTTATCACTCAACTATGTTAGAACTCAAAAACTCTCAGATGAGCTGAACATCGTGGTTTAAGGGAAGGATGAACGCTGAGATTTGAGCTCTCAGTTTCAATTGTGAGGAACCTTGTAGTGAATTGGAAGTGGATGGTGAGAACAGCCACAGTCAACCCACAGACCAACTCTAAAGGTCTACAGCATCACTTTGCTGCACTTTACATCGTTCAACTATTCAGCACACTTTACACAACAAGATGCTGTTTGGACGATAAATGCAGAAATAGACCTCACTCAAATCAGAACATTCAGTGTGAAAAAGACCCAAACAGGCAAAAAAGACGCATTGTTTCAGTTATTGCACCTGTTTCGGATCAATTGGACCAAACCAAATGTATCAAAGCACCATTAATGTCTTTTACAAAATCAGAGCAGGAGCTTTTTTTATAATGAAATGAACAATAAAAAGTATTTAGCTGCAACTTTCATTTCAAAGTCTGATCTGTGTTTGCATTTTCTTCACTTGTTTGTATTGAGTATTTACCATGTGCTCAGCATATAATTAAAAAACCAGATCAATGGCATTATTAACTAACAGGAAATTAAACCAGTTAAATGGGATTCTTGGGGATTTTACAGACCTTGACTTATATGAAGTGTAACACGCAGAAGCTCTGCATGCATGCCCCTTTTTATATTCTTCTTTAATAAATAAAGCTTCTTTAATATTGCTGTTGAGTTATTTGTTTGCTCTCTCTCCAGTTACTCACTCGCGACCCGGCTTGTCGTCTGGGCTGCATGGACTGTGACGATGGAGAAGAGGCCATCACTGCACATGTCTTCTTCAAGGGTCTGGACTGGGAGAAACTGAACAGACGAGAAATCACACCACCCTTCACACCTCGAATAGTGAGCTCACAGTTTCTCTGATTGCCTTTCATTATATTTTTATTAAAGGCTACAAATATGGCAGTGGAATGGAAAAGACATTCAGTTTCATATCTATACGTTTTAAAATAAATTTAAAGTATTCAGTCACACTGTGAAACATTTGAATTAAAAGCACTTCCATAGCTACAGGTGTACAGATCAAGCAAGTCGAGTCCAATGTATTTATATAGTGTTTTATGCAGAGGGTTCACAGAGGGGAATAATGTAAATGAGTTCTAGTATGAATACATTGTGTGGGACAGAAAGGCTTGAGTAGATTTTTGTTACTTTTTAGAGATCGATCAGGGGCCTCATTTAATCCGCTTTTTTATTTTCAGGCTCACATGGTGCACTCTGGGCAGGTTGATACATCGATAGTTTATAAAATTTTGCTCCAAGGAAGTTAGCAAGGCTTCTGACTCGGCTACCTTAAGCATTTCTCTCTAATTTGTTGACTAAAAGCTCAATGTCAAAATACTGTTAAATGGCAGCCTTTATAACCTGTTGTTTTTATGTTACCAGTAGAATTAGGCAGAAAATAGGAGATTGGGGGAGCGTACTGTGCTCTTTCAAGAATGGAAAAGGTACCTCAGCTGCAACAGAGTTCAAAAGTTGCAAAAATAATATTATAATGATAGAAAAACAACCAACACAGCATTGATTATAATGTTATTTAGAGTTTGATATCACTCTTTTTCTGCTCAGCTTCCTAAAGTCCAACATTTTCCCCTGCTTTGTCAACATATAATGAGAAATCTACATAATAAACAGATATGCTCTTTCATACATTGGTTCAATCCACTTTACTAATTGTTTTCAGAATTAATGTTTAGGAGGAACAGATGGACGGATAGAAAAATATTGGAATCTTTTGAAAGTAACACTGTAATGGTTGTAATGTCAGGATTTGAAACAAGATTGTGACCATATGCACCACAATCTGATACAGAACCAGATGTAAAAGGAGCCTCAGGTGCAAAAAAGTTCAAAAGTTGCATGAATAATATATTAATGGAGGAAAAACAACCAACACAGCCTTAATATATTGCTATTTAGAGTAAGTTTGATATTACTCTTGTTTAGCTCAGCTTCTCAAACATACTTTATTAGAAAGTCCAATACACAAATTTTCAAATTTTTCAACATGTAAATAAGAAATAGTGATGATAAACAGATGTGCTCTTTCATACACTGGCTCGCTCCACTTTACCAATTTTTTTTTTCCAGAATACGTGTTAAGTAGAACAGATGTTTAGGTGCCTAACTTGGAACAGAGCATCTCATTTTAATCCTTTTCGCTATCTTAATAAAATGCCCATACGAAATTACCTATTTATGTTTATATATGTTTTAATATAGGTTTTCATATATAATAATTTTATGTCACATATATGAAAACCTCATATATAAACAATATCTTGTATGTATAGGGCTTATATGTGGATATAAAGAAGCAATACAAGAGAACTTTATGACCTCAATATGTGAATATATGACAAAAACAGTTTTCATATACGCACATATATCCTCATATTGTTTTTTTCCTTGTGAGTGATAGCAGCTCCTGTGTAGCTAGCTGCCATTCCCTTTAGCTGACAGAGAAGTGGCAATAAGTTTCATAAACGATTAGTAGCTCAGGTCACTCTGCTTCTAAAAAAAAACATTTTGTGCCTGAAAATTCTCGGGAGCTTTATGGTTTTATTAGCTATAAAGTCAAAAAAGATCCAGCACTTTTTGGTTGCTCCATTCATGGCCCTTTTAAAGAACTGTTGCGAATACTACGCATAGATAAGATGTTGTTGTTTTCTTTCTAGGATTCTATCGAGGATGTGAACAACTTTGACCCTGACTTCACTCAGGAGGACCCCTGCCTCACACCCATCGAGGAAAGTCTGTTTTCTTTTGACCAGGAGAATTTTAAAGACTTCACCTACACCGCTCCAGAGCTGCGACTCAACTGATAACAGACTTTTGTACTCTGTATCTTCTTCATCTTGAGGAAATCTGACTCTGAGAGTCTGTTTACTGACTCTGTGGTGACAATAGACAAGTCCCAACCTGTTTAAGAAGAGAAAAACAATGCTCTCGACTTGGGATTCATCCAGACTGTGGATTATCCAGGCCACAATGACTGAGGGAATATTATGTGGAAGCTATTGCTATAAGTATAAATTGTGTTTGGTGACACGGTGTCATAAATGAAAAAATTATTAACAGGTCAACAGTAAACGGAAGGGTATTTATGGCATTGTTTTACACTGATGAACACCTTTATATCTGACTAGTTCCTCTAAACACACGTATCATCTGTCCATTCACTGAATAATGAATCTGTCAGTGATCTAACATAAAATTTTCATGAGAAAAACATAAAGAACATATCCTTTACACCTCAGAGGGCAACGGTTCAGCAGTCATGTCACGTTTCTTGATTGACCTGCAAACCCTTCATTTATCATTTATGACCTTGTGCACTGATAAAGCATCATGCTCCACACCTTTAATGAGGTCAATGAGCGGATTCTCTAATGAACTTAAAATATTTAAATCCAGGTCATTCTGCCATTTCTCGACAATTCAATTTAGTGAACAACCCAACTTAAACGAAGCCCTCGTTTTTGTTGATCTGGTTCTCTTGAATTTGTAATCTATGAAGGGATTAGGTCAAGAAAGTCTTGGGTAATTTCAAACCAGTTAGAACAGGAAGTGGCTCTGACGCACATTTATTTTCATCATGTTTTGGCAGATGGCAAACAAGCAGAGGTATGAAAGTTGACATAATCATGCCATTTTCATTGTTTTTCAGTAAATGCACAGAAACCTCAAGAAGTTAACAGTATTCTAATCTTTTGGGGAAACTTTGATTTGAGTTGAAAAACCCAACAGTCCTCAGATATGGCAACTTGATTACTGTGATCTTACAGACGTAGCGTCTACAGTGCCAAACGTTTCTAAAATGCTGTAAATAATACAAAAAAAAACTGATTTATATGGAAATAATTGATTATTCCCATTATGAATTTGAATATTGCATTTTTACATTTAATAATGAAATCATTTTATATTTTTATATGTTTTGTTGTGTTTGGAAACTAAATTCCCTTACAGTAGAAAAAACATATATAGTGAATGCAATTTTTTTCACAGAGCTGTAATTTTCAGATTAATTAGAGTGGGAAATATCTGATGAAGGGCAACGCTTTAAAGCTATGCAACACAGCTTCATATCATTTCTTCATTCGTGAGTTTGAGCAGCTTCAAAATTCATCTTTTGCATCATGAAACAATAAGTAAACACCGAAGTAGCCCTTTTTTGTACGGAGAGGATCGACAGGTTTTCCGGACATTGACAGGTTTTCCAAAGATTCAGGACACAAAATGATAAACAGATAAATGTGTGCTGAACTGAACTTAATTGTAATATTTAAAGTGATTTTGTATTTGAATTCTGCTTTTAACTGGAGAATTGTCTGGGGCATGTAAAATGGTCTTAAAGTTTGGTGTTGAAAAGGTCTTTAAATTTGTATTTAAAATGCCTGTAGATACCATGGATGAAGCAAAGCAGAAAATCTGCTCATTCTGACAAAAACATGTTGATTTAAGTGAGATTAATGTCTTGTTGCAGCATTATTGAAAAATTATTGTGTTACGATTTCACTACAACTCATTTTCTTTGCTGACTAAACATTCTCTCTGTGCAGATCTTTTGATTGGTGTGAAATTGTGAGAAATTTCTGACCTGTAGTCAGGTCTAGGGAGTTTCCCATGCTTAGTGTGCCAAAAACCAGCTATGTCTGGTTGGAAGGCGTCTTCATGACTCAGACCATTCATTCAGCCAGTGCTGCTGACAAGTTCATTGGGTTCTTCCAGTATGAAATGTGCCAAGGCTATTGCGCTTTTAGAAATTCGCTTCCCAAATGAATGGCATTGGCCAGTATAATAAACTCCTACTGGAAATATTTTATAAGTTCTTACTGGAAATAAGGTGGGCTCTTGTTTTTGTATGTTCACTTCTACTAGGATAAATACCGTCATCTGTTTACATTGAATCATTCAAGTTTTGTAACACAGGCAGTGAAAAATGTAATTAATTTAGCAATAAGTTCAATAATGCAAGTCTATTAAAATATTACATGGAAAATTATTTTATACCACATTTTGCATGATTTACCCAATTCTTTAAGGGTGTATATTCCATTTCAAAGAGCTTTGGCAGATATTTAGGAACAACAGCAAAACAAACCCCTCACCTGAAATATATTCATTCTTGTTTTTGTGCCCCCTGATCTGGATCACAAGGTTCTGCTGGTGGCACATCGCCTGAAAGCTAGGATGGTCATCACTTGACAGAGTTCATCCTTGAGGGCAATTTAGTCACCCAGCAATTGTTGGGCTGCGGGAGGAAATGCACAAAGCACAGACCCAATGCTGGCCTCGAACCGACAAACTTTTTAACTGAGCGAGACAACAGAGCTACCCAGAGTGCCACTATACACTTTCTGATCAAGGTGGATTCAAAAACATTTGAGTTGACCAACAGTTGAGATAACGTTTTGAGAACTGTGAACCTTTTGGGTTGACTGTGTGTAATTAATCTTTTTTTAATAAGGATAAATGTGATTGAAATCTACACGAGTTTGGTTTGAGAAATGCCAAGTTTGAGATCAACACATGGAGTTAAAACAAACAATATGATGAAAAAAAAAAATTTTCTAAAGATTATTTTTTGGCCATTTAGCCTTTGTTTGTAACAAACAGTTTGACAACAGAAAGAGATGTGGGGAAAAGGGGAAGGCTGGGAACCCAAAGCAACATTTAGGTTCAGGACCCAAATCCGCATCTCCCTAGACATATATATCCAGCTCATCATTCATACCACGTGGCCAGACGTCATTGTTTTTTTAAACTTAAATTTTTTTTTTAACAAGTGTTCCTGCTGTGTCTTCGGATTTCTCAAAGCGCTAACTCTTATTTTCTGCAAAATGCCATTCGGACCAATCAACTTCTTTTTTGGCACTATACAATTTTGCCTTTAATTGGAACAGGATATGAATATTTGAAGCCAGGATTATAAATAACAATGTGTTCAGGGTTCGATGACGTGTAGCAGTGGTCAAGACCCTCTGGGGTGTCGTGAGAAATTGAGCAGGGGTCGCGAAATATTTTTTTAAACTATTAAATCTCTGAGTCGCAGTCTGCAAAATAAACCCAAGAATTGACTTGTTGTACTGCAAGCATTGTTCCCCTTTAACACATTTGAAATTTAACAAATGAGTAAATTATCACAAAAAAAAATATATATATATATATATTGGTTGTTAGACCATTATGTTCTTTTGTGTTGTCATGCTCATGTTATTTTGGGCTCGTAGGCTGAAAAGTTTGAGAACCCCACATGTTTCTTACACCACAGGGTCAGACATAAAATTATTCATTTTTATGAGACTGTTTTATTTTTTCAGAAGGAAGGAAGCAAAAACAAACTGGCCAAACTGTCCATACAGCAACTTTCTGTGCAGCACTCGGTGAGTTCATCTTTGCATTATTCAGAATGTTTAACTTTTCACAGAGTTGAATGAAAATCGAAAAAAGATGACTGTACTCTTTGTTTTAAGCATGATGCGATCTAATATAGTTGATTATAGAGTGATTACCACCCTTTAATTTGCTATTTAAAACCTTTATATTAATGTACAGCATTTTTGGGGGAAATGGGTCATGTATTTAAGCAAGGCAAGTTCATTTATATAGAGCATTTTGTACACATTGGTAATTGCTTTACAGAGAGTTAAGACAATGAAAATAGAACAATCCTTCTGTTGTGTTCGGGTCAAAATTGACCCGTTTCAAGTTTGACTGTGTAAAAAGTACACTTTCCTTTTTTATCCTGGAATGAGGCTTCATCTAATCCTCAGACACACATATTTCAATGCAGCAAAATCAATTTTCACAATTTTTGTAAATTCTAAACGGCTGAAAAAAAAAGTTACATCTTTAGTGTTACGGGTCCAAAATGACCCGGCAGAGAATACTGGCTTTTGTAAGCATCAGGTTTTCCTGAGGCTCAATTATGGTCCAATGTGCACGGTTGCGGCCCACATCATCATCAACACACACAAGCACACACACGCGCGCACACACACACACACGCACATACACACACACACACGCAGGCCTCTTCACATTCATAGGCACAGACGTGTGCACACACACCACCCTCCATGTGAACTCAAAATTTACATTGTTTATAAATATTGGCTCATACAAAGAGGGTTTGGGTGGAATATTATCAGTTGAATTCTGTAGGAGCATCTGTCAACATGAGCAAAAGATATACTGTTCATGAGGCACTGGATCATATCTTTGGCAATGATAGTGATCCTGAGGATAGAGGGGAAAGTGAAGCTGAGGAGGATGAGGTTCTGTATGACCCTGAACAAGACCAAACATATGAAGAGGACCCAAATGTCACAGATGCTCAAAGACAGGTTTTCAAGTCAAGAAAAGGTGACATTTCATGGTAATCGAGCCCTCGTCAAACCCATACCAGGGCAGCGACAGAGAACATCCTCAGAATGACTCCAGGGTTTACTAGATATGCTGTGTCACACGCCCAAGACATCAAGTCAGCGTTTGAACTGTTCTTTCCACAATCTATTCAGAAAATCCTACTTGAGATGACCAACATGAAAGGGAGAATTTGGTGATAGCTGGACAGAGATGGACAAAACAAAGCTCGATGCCGACATGGGACTGTCGCTTCTTGCGGGGGTATACAGATCCTGTAATGAAGCTACGGCCAGCTTATGGGATAGTGAGTCAGGACGTCCTATTTTTCGTGCCACAATGTCGTTTCAAGCCTTTCATCTGTTATCAAGAGTGCTACGTTTTGACAACAGGGAAACAAGAGTTGCTTGTCGTGAGAATGACAAGCTTGCTCCCATCGGGGAGGTTTGGGACAAATGGGTGGAAAATTTACCCTTTGTGTACAATCCTGGGCCAGAGGTGGGCAGTGGATGAACGGCTAGTCACAATCAGAGGCCACTGTTCCTTCAGGCAGTACATGCCAAGCAAGCCTGGACAATAAGGTACCAAAAAATGGGCAGCATGTGATGCAAAAACATGCAAATATATACCGGAAAATGTTTATCAATGTTATTTTTATGGTTAAATTGTTTGGTTAGTTGGTATGGTTAAATAGAAATTTGTTTTATGACAAAAAATTGACGTGTTGTCTATTTCCTACCATTTATCTATGCGGGTCCGTTTTGACCCGAAACACCAAAGATGTCACTATTGTTGATAATTTAAAATAATAATAAAAAAATAAAACAAAAATCTTGGTAGGTGTACTCTAATAATATATATAACAGATTTACAGTTAAAAAAATTTACAGCAGAAAAATATATATATTTAGTGAATTTAAACAGTTTTCGCGATCAAAAACAAGTGGTATATTTTAAAATACTGTGTTTGTGTGGCCAACTAAAAACAATTCACACAGGTGTAAACAGGTTTCTAACACAACACAAGGGTTAAGAACTCACAAGCCCAAAGAGAGCTGGACATAGACTTAAGATGCAGAGTTTTCCCAGATGAATCCAAGATTTAAAATGTAATTCACACCAGAATCTCAGCAGCAGGAGAACAGTCTCTAGACACATTTACAGAAATATGTAAGGAAAGACACATTTTGAATAAATTAATTTGAATCCATTAATTTGAAACAGACAAACAAAAACATTATTTTCATGCAAGCCTTTCTTAGGGAAGAAAACAGCTTTTTCTACATGTAACATTTCTGGATTTCTATCTGATTTTTGAACTCTCTATATAGCTTCTTTAAAATGAGAATCATCAGAAGTGTGTATTTCGGCACTGGAGCCACACTGTTTACATGATGTGCTGCATGTGATACTTATCTTAAACATTCTTTTCCTCAGTTGCCTCCCGTCTGATAGTAGACTCTGATAGTGTGTAATTTGTGTTTTGGGCTTCAGTAAAAGACTTGGTTTAAAATGTTTATTTAGCACAGAGGTAAACACTGCTGCTTTTCTGAAACCTTCCCTTCCAGTAGCTCTACTGTAATCAGTTGTGAAAGAGAGGGGGAAAGAGAGAGCTTATTTTTAGAGCCCTAAAGCTCTTCACAGCTCTTTCTGACAGCGGAGCTAAGTTTGCACCTGCTGAAACATCTCATTGTCCTTCACAGTGAAAAATGTGTGCCAGTTCTGTTTGTTTTTGTTCTTACAAATGGCAGACCTCATGAAAGTCAACTAAGACATTCTGGTGTTCAGTGCATTATTCTTTCTTTCAATCCGTCTGCCTGGGTTGGTTTGTAAAACACTAAGAACTAAAATATGTCTCTTGATTGATGTGGAAACGTACAAAATGAGGCCTTACCAGAAAGAAGAGCTATAAACATTACAAACACAAACATTGCACCCTCACAGCACTTCCTTATAGAAACTAAGTAGACTAGTCGATTGCTCATACAACACCAGTCAAATACAAGAGCAGCTAGCAGCATGTTGAGCCTTTTAGTGGGGTTAACAGTGATTTATAGAAGCAGATTAAATAAAAAAAATGTAAACATAAACAAAACATGTGTTTGTTTCCTGTAAAAACTGGTTTTATTCACGCCGTTGACGAGTCAGGTAGTTACGTCAAGGCTGGACATGAAAGTCTTGATTTCCCTTCCCTGGAAGTGATGCGCTATCCACAGAGCAACACCTTCTCTTGTGATATCCAGAGTGAAAATCAAACAGAGCAAAAGACGGAGCTAGCAACATACAAATGTGTAACATCAATAAATGTGTACCACATAGAAAACGGCTCATCATTTGATGCAACTGTGGTGAACAGGGCATTTCTTGGGCCTGGAAACATTCAGGGATGAGCCCAGACACTGATAATCAACTAGAAAGTGTTGATATGCCTTGAATAATTCAGATTAGTGGGCACTTAGCTGCTAATCATATTTGGCGCAACCTGTAATGTTTAATTGACTGCTTTTCGATTGATTAGAATAAATGCGCACACGGAACGCCTGAAAACTGGTATAACATGCTCCAAATGGACACACGCCGCTGCTTGATTTTGACCCTTGGTATGAATATCATGTGCGCAATTTGCTTATGATGCACGCTGCAACTGATACTTGCTTTACAAACTACTCCAGGATAAACACTGCTTTGTAAACAAACATGTGCCAACCCATAAAACAACGCTCAAGTGAGTATGGTTGCTGTATTCGGCTGTGTCAAGATTTTTTTTTTGTCGTTTAAATTTGTGTATAGTTCGGATCATAGTTTGATCATGTTCTCACCACTTACGTTTGAGAACATGAGTTTGCGTGGAACTGTACAGAGACCGCTTCCTCGAGCATGTCTCAGGCTGCTTTTTTGATCTGGTTCGATTGTTGTTTTCTCACCTGCCCAAAAGAAATGTGCTTAAAAGGAAAGTGAAGTGAACTGTAGTTTGACTGAATCTAACTAAACAAGTCAGGTATGAAAGACCCCAACTGGCCCAACGGGAAAAGACAGTGATGTGTCGTCTATACATACGGTTGGGATCTTGATAATTACATACATCACATATACATTACATACAAGATTTCAAAGTAATAGAGATGTTGGTTTGTCATTTGTAGCTTTCCAAATGGCTAAAAACTATCATTAACTTCCTACAGAAGCTTTTCTACATAGATACACCAGCTCCATTTGACAGGTTTCTTCTCAACCATCCAGTTACTGTCCAAAATTACACACTTGTGACTTTAGATTGTTTTGGAATAAATGTGAATGTGGCTCTGAAAGAAAGAAATCCCTGCCTTTTGTCAGGGAAAGCTGAGGATGGGTAGCAGGCAGACATTAGCCCAGTATATATTCATAAATCTGGGCAAGAATGCGCATGGCGGAGGTCATTAAATGAACCACATGTTCAATAGAAGCGATTACATCACATCGTAGGGTCGATAGCCCTCTGGAGTGATGCCCCATTAACAGACCGGTGAGAGATGTTGTGGGATGAATTTTTAGCACTGCGCGCGTTCATGTAAGCCCTCGTGCACGCGCGAGCCACTGAGGAGTCGGAGCCACGATTAACTCTTTGTAGCGACCAGGAGCTCACCTAACCGGTGTCAATCTAATGCTTTGACCTTCAGCGAACCGGAGGATTTGTCTCTTCTCTCTTGACGCATTTAACAACCAACACAATCATTTTATCGGAACATTTCAACGCGTCTGGCAGTTTTGTTTAAAATCACGTTTTATTTGTTAGCGAGAGGTAGCCACGTCCTTGATTTTCTGGCTTCGTGGATCGGAAAAAACTACGCGTATTGAGTGGCTTCACCCAGGAATGGATACTGGAGTTGTCACTGAAAAGAAAAGGTAGGCATTCAAAGGATCACTTCTGCCTTTGATAAAAAGCTAAGCATAACGTGCTGTGTTTAGTGTCGTAAACAGGCCGAATATCTTACACCGTCACACCGGAGTGTCGCCATTTTGTGCTCGATGTCTATAGCAACGAAGAGACAAATGCTTATCAACTGTGTTTATTTATCACACAAACGTTGCTGCAATGTTTTTTTTAAAGAAGGGTGATTGGTGTTTAGAAGAATTAGTTTACGTTATCCGGCGTTTTTTGTCTGTCTATTAACGTTAGTGCTAGCTGTCTGTAATGATGCTAACGTTAGCCGCATGCTCATTTGATTTAACGTTAAGATAGCTCTCCGTGATTTAACGTTACGGTTAACGTTACACATTTGACTGCTTTGGTAAACAATGTTTGACAAACTATTTAAAATAAATGTAGCTTTTTTTTTTTAGATCAGACATAATTTAATGCACTGTACAGTAATAATGTGTATACCCAAAGTTCAATCATAACACTTGTGTCTGATGTAACTTTTCAGAAGAGGAAGACGAGCCCGTTATTATTTTCTCAGTGCACATATTTTTTATTGTATGCCCTAAATTTTCTGTATTGTTAATTTTAATATGGTTTACCTGGTGGAACCGGCGTTTGTTGGTATAGTATAGGCAATAACGGCTTGAAGATTAAGCCATAACCTTGTCCAGCAGACCAACGTCTGGTATAAGAGTGTATCCAGGATAGAGAGTTTTGGGTTTTATCCTTTCCATTCATTATCAAGGTCCATCCATGTATTCAAAGTCAAATCTGAAAAAAGACATTTTGAACAATTTTGCCCATAAATCACACCATTTTAAGATGCACATTGCTTTATATACATAGCTTTACAATGTGATTGCTGATTTGAAGGGCACTTGTTAGTAATGAAATCAACTATGAATAGTTAATATACAAAGAAATTAAGTTAATAATTGTTAACATGTTCGATGTCTCCATGATATCTTGGTGAATTTTGGAAAAGTAAAGCAAAAAGTCTTTTTTTCCCAATATTAATTTTGCTTGGTATTCATGTTCAGGCAGCTACATGCTTTTCTTGGCTTCTTTTCCAATTGTAATCACTCATATTATTGTCGTCAGCAGCGCCTAGTCTTCTGGAAAGACAGTTGAAATGGTGAATGATCTATCCTAGTAGCAAGTAGTAGTAGTTAGGCATGATTTTGTTCAGTGATTCCATCTGGCAAAATCCCTATTCGAATGGGATTAGTTTTAAGTTAGAAATCTTTTCAGATTTGCTTTGGGGGGGAGGGGGGTATTTCTTGATTGGTGTTATTGATGTTTTGCAAGAAATCCACTTGAATGCATTTATTTTAATGTATATCATATTAACAAATATAACAATTGCCTAAATGATAATAATCTTACCTGAAACTAACTAACTAATATATAATTTTTTTCTATTTAGCTTTTCGTGTTGATTTTTATATTTTTTAAACCCATATCCATTGCTGGTTTAAGAGCACTGGAAACTTGGATTCTGGCATGCTACAGATTGTACGACAAATTCATGCTGTCCAAAACGCATTTTACAAAAAAAAAAAAAAACAAAAAAAAACTGGAAATCTTTTGCTTTGGAATTTTCACAGAGGTTGTGAGGGAAAACATTGCAGACTCAGACAGGATTAAATATTTCTAGATTAGATATTTCTCTAATGGCCCACTGTGAAACTCGGCCCATTCGAACAGGGCTAATTTTTTAATTTTGTTTTGTGTCTTAGCTACGACATTGATAGATCAGTAGGGTAATTTATGGCAATCACTCAGTTTGACTAGAGTTTTATAACTGCAAAGTTGTATTACCATATAACTTTTATATGGTTGACCAGATGCAAATGTTGATTACTCTACATGGATGTTTTTTTAAGGTGGAGCTTTGAAAATTTTAACTGGGAACTTCTTGTGATGAGTTGGTATTACTTTTTCATTCTATGTCAATAATTTAGCTGTAAATGGTACAAATGATTTGTAAGGAGAGGTAATTGAAGGGAACTTCTCTTGTTAGCATAGATAGTGTGGTTTTTAACCACAGGAAACAATTTTTTCCCTTTTGAGTTTCAATGTGCTTGTTTTAATTCATACTTTCCACATGATGTCACAACTCAAGCACAGTCCATGTCTTAAAGCAAGCTGAAGCAAGTGGTACAAACACAGTTTAGCAGCTCTGAAAGGAGAAGAGGGTGCTTTGTTAACTGTATAAAAAAAAAGAAACTCTGAGGGTGCTTTCATCAGAGCATAATTTGTTGTGCATGTACATTTAAAGACAATCTTTCTGTATCCATGAACCTTGACAAGGTTAGTATTTGCAGATGTGGGCACGTTTTAGTGGTTCTAGGGATAAGTGAGCTTGACACAAGGCTTAAAATAAGATGATGTAATTGTTTTTTGACTCGTCTGACACTTTATCATACAAAGAGCATGAGCATGTGTTATCCTATGAGCTGAATATAAATGTGCCAGCATGAACTGGTCGTAATAATACATTTTGCTCTGTGATTAAGCGGCAAAAAATTATCAGCAAAAAATATGTAATGTTCAGGAAGTGTCTGAAGAGGCCCAAGCTAATTTTGAAATTCAGATCTTTGGATCAAGATGTTCTGAGCCTTTGGTTAACTATTGGCTATGTAGTACTTGCATGTTGTGTGTTGAATGTTTATCAGTGTCAATTTTTATTGTAAATTTGTATTACACTGACTTGAGGTGGCCTCGTTCAACATTTAGAAAAAGTGAAAGCAGTCACCTGTTGTACAACCGTGGCAGAGGTATAGAGTCCTTTCTGATGTCAAACATGTCGCTGCACCTTGTGAGTATGAGTGGTCACACAGACTTCATCCAAATATTCCCCACATTTTGCAGATGACCATGTTGATATTTCTTTACAAAGTTTATGAGGAAAAAAGAGAGAGGCAGAGAAAGCAAGCACAAACAGACTTAAAACTTATAGGTAACTGGGAGTTATCGCAAATAGAAAACTTACCATTTTCATTTTCTGGGTGATTAACCCACTTGATAGCTCTAAGTATGGAGGCTGTTTCTTTTTTTTTTTTTTTAAACATAAGTATTTGCGTTAACAACTTAGACTCCAAGTCTTTCAGATTATATGGGCCAAGGGTGCTTTTACTTCTTTGACCATCTTGGCTACGTGTTTCCTGTTATGTAAATACAAAGGTAGGCCAGATTAGAAGTTACCGTGTGAACTCAAACCTACGGGGAATTGACGAGTGAGACCGACAGTTCCAGGTATGAAATGGAACAAATTATTCTTGATGTGAACACCCCGAGTGACAGGAGGTTGCTCCGGTCAGAACTTTACTGTGTCTTGTGAGTTGTGTTTCATGTTAAGTTTACAGATTGAATGACTGCAGCATCTTTCTTCAGCATACCAATGTAACAGT